>JAPYZU010011142.1:0-10299 GCA_030523005.1 Tryphoninae sp. B BG-2022a | reverse complement strand
ATCGTATAAATTTTGCGTATTTCGCGAATCTCTTTCGTAGGTATCTGAAATTCTCACGATTCCCTTGACATCGAGGAGAGATATATAGAAAGATATATATATATATATATATATATATATATATATATATATATATGTATGTGTGTGTTTATACATGGAAAATGTAGACGGAATATCTTTGACGCTTTTCCAAGTTTGTCTTTTTTTTTCGTGCTTGCGCCTTTTTTTCTTCAGTTCTTTTAATAAAATTCTGTAACTTTGGTCTCGCGGGTCTCACGCGATGTCGAACAGTAAAGTTTTCAACGAGATGAGCGTGATAGGAGAGGAATTATATAGTCATTGGCCAGCTTGACGTCGATAAGAGAAGATATAGTCATTGGCACGTAGCCGTCTCGCTTTTAAATCCAACACGATCCTTTATGTATTCAGAGGAACGTAACTAAAGAATTTATTAAGCGTAAGGAAAGAAAAAGAAACTTTGTTCGAAACGAGAACGGAATTTTCTCACGTTTCGTAAGTCCTTTTTCTTGTAAACTAATATTTCATCCAGAAAAATAAATTTCGAGCAATCCTCGCCGATATACGATTTCCTAGAATTAATTTTGTTTTCACTTACGTATAAAAATTCGACGGATAAAAAACAAATTTGATAAACGGAGTCGAAACCCTTGCCAACTTTGCCCTCGTGGCTCTCACTAGCGTTTGAATTTTCGAGTTTCCATCTCATTATTCTATAAGCTCCTCTCAACGTGGTTTAGCGACAAGTGGCTCGAGGGCAACTTTTCGTACCTGTCGTAAACCTCGATGTGTATATCTATGTACAAACGTATATAAGAAAATGAGATACGTTCCGGGATCGAAGTCTGGCGTATTCCTGTTTGCAAGTCACACCAACGTCTCCCTGACACACTCACACATACACACACACACATATATATATATATATATATATATATATATATATATATATATGCTAAACTTTGAGATTCTCTTGAGTGTGAATGAGAAAACGATGGATTGTTCAACGCGGAACTGTAAATTCGTAAAAGTTTACGGCGATATATACGACGTTCGAGGCCTTCGGGCGGTTGGAAGAACGAAACTCCGACTTTTCCGTGATTTAAGTATACGAAGCAACGGAGACAGGGAAATATCTACACGATGTGGCGGTAGCACCGGTAGAAGGATGAAGAGGACACTCGAGAAGTACGATGGTGCGCGGAAGTTGGATCTCTCGTCGCTTCTTCGCTACGCTAACTTCGGCGTCAAAATCCTCCGAGTTATAAGACATATACATATACCTAAGTGTATATGTGTGTGAGGGTTTGATATAAACAGTAAGCTAGACACGAGCACCGTTGGCCATGCTGGAGTCCTCGAGTGTGGTATGCTTTCGGGCGCGAAATTAATTCTCAAACTTTGGATAACGGTCCTCTTCGTTCACTTCCCCATCTCCATTTCTTTCTCTTTCTCTCTCTCTCTCTCTCTCTCTTTCTGTCTCTGTGTATACATCGAGCGAAAAGCAAGCAACGAGTCAATTTTTCGTTCATCAAGTACATAAGCAGTTGAAGTGAAATACGAGAGATACGGATTTAACAGGGCCACTTGAAAGTCTAATCCTCCCTCCTTCCCTTTCCACTTCCTCGAGTTTCCATCGTCTCGACGACTCTTAAAAGGTGTATTCACCAGGAAAGTGATGAAAACTTCTGTGGTAATGTTACACAGGGTTGGCAATATGAGAGTGAAAGTCGTTTGAGTTTAATCGCGTGAACAGTGAGGAATTATTTGATATAGCGGATATGAGAGAAGAAGCTGTTCTATATGTTCGAGCGATGCATGAACGATGATTGGAATGAGATTAGGGTTTAGGATTCGAGGAATTTTTATCTCGAGTATGATATTTTTATTGTTTTTTTTTTTAGAAAGAGCTTTAGATGACTCGCTTTGTCAAGCGTTCATCCTCGATCGTCGCTCCTTTTTCCCACACTTGCAATTAATGCGATTCGTTACTCACATTGACATATATATGTGTAATTCCTACATAGTGGCTTATTCATCGTTTTATTGCTAGATGACGAATCCAACCGAGTCTCGACGTGTGTAACACGCGTCGTTACAGTAGTGCGTCATCCGGATTCGAGATGATTAAAGCTTGCTTCTTTCTTCTCGATTCGGTCTTCTCTACTTTCCCCACGGGGAATCAACTCCTCCCGTCGCTAATTTGAATAGAAACGAAGAGTGAGAGAAAAGGTAAGAAGAGGAAGTGAATGACGGAGAGAGAAAGAGTGAGAAGGAAGAAGATGTCAGAGGGATGAAGGAGATAAAATTGTCGGTAGAGCTACCGCGAAAAGTTTATCGTTCTCCTTCGTCACTCTAGGCTCCACTTAAGGCTATCCAGGCTGTCATCATTGCCGGACAATGTCAGAAGACTATTTCCGGTCCTACTAGTGTTTTGACGAGAAATAATTTTCCCTTCATCGTTTGAAATTATGAAAAAAAAGAAAGAAAGCGTGCGCTGTAGAAGAACGGTGAGGAATGTCCGATATAAGACTCGGAGATAAAGAAAAACGTGTCTAAAAGATGAAAAATAAAATCAAAAGATCGGTGAGAAAATAATATTCTTTTGGGCGACGTGTCGAAGGCGAGGCTCTCTCTCTCTCTCTCTCTCTCTCTCTCTCTCTCTCTCTCTCTCTCTCTCTCTCTCTCTCTCTCTCTCTCTCTCTCTCTCTCTCTCTCTCTCGCTCTCGGATATATTTCGAGAATCCCCGAAAGGCAAAGAGCGAATTCCATAACTCCAGAGGGAACGAAACGAATAGAAAAAGCTTCTCTCGTTCTCAGGAGATTCTCCGTGTCTATTTCTCTCCTCTGGCACTCCACCCTCTCTCTCTCTCTCTCTCTCTTTCTCTCTCTGTCCTCACTGCCACCTTCCATTCCTCCTGTCTCTATCCTCTCATTCGGTCTGGAAAGTAATCATCGCACAGGAACGATCAAAAGCCATCCCGCCCTCTCGGTACGACGTTGAGCTCTCGATATAACGACGTAAAAAAAACGACCAACGACGGAACATCAAAATCCTTTTTTAATATCACCGTTCGCGACTCTACTCGTTTCATCGACGAATAACGACTCTCTATTCTACTACAGGGTCGGTTTGCCAGAAAATCGTGTATAAAATATCGGTTTGACAGTTCAAACGATTTTTCAGAGAAATACGTGCCAATTTTCATATCCGAAGTTCGTGTAATGATTTTCACGAATATTTTACATCCACTTTTTTCTACCACATAAGTACTTACTTGCTCTTTGGTTATTTTTTCTTCGAAATTATTTCAAACACACAGCCGTTAAATATGGAAGAATATAAGCTGGTAATACGATAAATAAATTTGCGATGATAACGTGTTCGAACAACGTGAAATACAGATTTACAAATTACAATTGAATTTAAAAATTGTCGAAATTTTCCAAAAATCTAAAATAGTTCACTCTTAACCCGCCATTGACGCACATGGGTCTATTCTGCCCAGCTAGTTTCCAGAAATCACTAGGGCTCCATCAATTTCCATTAAATAACAATAATTTTTGTTTGTTTTGTTATTTTATTGTAACTATTAGCTATTATCTTACATAACAATAAATAATTTTGTTAGCATGGTTATAAAATAACCTTAAGGTAGCAGTTGCGTCCATCGATGCATAGTGCTATTGATTATACGTGGTTAAGTTTCTATGTATTTCTTTTTTAAATAGTTGAATCGTTGCCGAAGGTTTAGCGGTTTGTATTTCTTTAATCTCCGTGAGATGCGATTTTTATCAAGTAGCTGTGTTGCTAGCTGGTTCGGATAAATAACAATAATAAAAACGATTGTTTATCCATCATCCAATCTACGATCTCTTTCTAAGGATTGCAAACTACTCTCCTGAACTTTTTCAGTTTTTTAAAACAAGTTTAAATATGATCAAAAAAATGGTGGAAGAGCATACGTGTCTAGGGAGATACGCAAATTATAGTGTGTATAGAGAAGATTAACTTTCCAGTTGTTTGTGTACGACGGATTTTTCAAGTAACACGATTAATTCGACATATTGATAGGAGCGAGATGAATCGGTGGTATAAAAAATCAATTTGTCGTTATCTCATTTCAGGAGGGCGATGGTGCACCTCCCTTAGCGTGGATATGGTAACCATGAGCTCCGAAAAATCCGCCTGCCGGCGCAAGCCGGCGGAGAGTAACGGCTCCAAGGGCGCGAGTGAGAGGGGTGGTACGATCGGCAAGGGCAAAAGCATCGCGCAGAAGACCAAGAAGGACGAGGGTAGCACGACGACGACGACGACGACGGCGACGACAACGACGGGGGATAAACCGAACGCTTCGCCAAACGCCACGGCCACCTGTGCCGAGGACAGTCCCAATTATCTCGTGTATAAAAAGGTATTACTTCGTGAGAAAACAAAAAGCTTTAACGATCGCTACTGTCGAATTGTCTCGATACGATTAATCGACCAAGACAAATAATTTATTTACCTGAAACAAAGAAAAAAACACAACAAAAAAAACACGAATAGTAACGCATCGAGGATAAAACATTACTCTTTTAAACCTTTCAATTAAACAATTTCCTTTCACGAATTTTAATCGTTATAAATACAAATTAAATTTGCATTTTTATGAAAATACTGTCGCTTTGCATTTAAACGTCACTCTTTTATTTACATTACTTTGATTAATCACGCACACTCCCCAAGCAGCCTGGAAAAATATATTTATAAAACGAAATTTAATTTATTTTTATAAATTTTCAATGCATAACAAACACAAATAAAAATAAAACTGCAAAATAAATGTGCATTTTCAAAATGATATCAATATCACTCGTGCAAGGTGCAAGTAAATTAGCTTTTTGTTGAAACCCTCCTGGAATTTTGAAGTAACAAGGATTACATATAAGAACATTCTTGCAAAGAAGATCGATTAACTAATTAGTCTCAATCTTCATACTGAGATAATGAAGAGAAATTGTCAAAACTACGTATATAAATATAAACCTACGCATCAAGAACGATATACCTATACGAGTGGGCGATATATATAGTCTCAAAAGCGCGATGTCACTAACCCTGGCGCGAGAAAACATTCGTTTGTCATGGTATAACTCGGCCGAATACGGAAACGACAGGGCGGACTATACCCTCGTTGTTTCGTATAACGACTAGACCGAGAAACACGCGGCGGACGATAGCAACGAGACTATTTGTCAGATTCACGCGAGATTTCACAGCGAGAGAGAAAACCGTTTTGTGCCCATTTTGCACACACTCGCACACGCTTCCTCCATTTGGAATACGGCCAGCTATCACCCGGGGGCGATTTCCCGCACGAGTTCCTCGTTTTCGTGCTAGAGAGATGCACCACTCGTTCGTTCTCTCGTCATCGCGTCGCCGATCTACCCTTCTCCCTCGTTTCCCCACTCTTTATTCTTTCCCTCGTTCTATCCCTTCTCGATTTTTACCGCTTGTCGCTTTGTTCTCGCTCGACAGAATCCCGATGACAAGCTACAATCGTCATTGATACGCGATTTATTCGTTAACGCGCGAGAATTTTGTTTTTTCCGTTAGGTTAAGCGCTAATGTCTCTTTGGCGCGCTCGGTTTTCAATTTAGAATTATGCGAACTTTGTCGAACGATCGATTAATTGATCGTTATCGCGAAATAACAAGCTTTCATACGTTTTTCTGAGACAAAAATGGCGATCGATCTTTACGTATTCATCCAAGGATCTCGTTTATTTCCGCCCCCTATTTACCCTGTGATTTTTCTCGTCACCGGTTTCATATACCACCCGCGCTTTTTATGTTTTCTTCTTTTCCCGTCGTTCCTGGCTTTCGCGCCCTCCGGCCAATCGAGAAAGTTACAAACGCACGACACGACGATAACGGACGATCGCCCGATTTTCGTAATACGCGATTCATCCCTTAAGCATTCATGAATATACACGAAACCTACCCTCGAGGCACACGTGTCGCGTATGTACACATCCTGTTTAGTTGGTCGGGTCAACTTTCTCGAACCGACAAATCGACCATGGATTTGATGAAATCGGGAAAAACAAAAGGAAGAAATAACGTTGCCGATCTTTTTATACATTCACGTTCGAGCTTCGTTTTCTCGATGTTTTTTTAACTCGAGTTTCCGTCGATCTTCCGACTCGTTGCGTCTCCTCAGTTTTTACATTGAAAATCTGTCATTGTGTATAACGAATAACAAAAAATCAGGTCGCATTCTCCTATCGCTTCGGGCATTGCCACTAACTATACTGCTACATACCCGTTACGTTCGAATTTGAAAAAAAGAAATCATAAAAAAATAAGAGAATCTCCTAGTCTCGCGTGTATATTTTCATCCTCTAGCTTCGAGATAGAAATTGGCGTGCGATATATATTTCACGCTTTCTCGCTTTTCGTTTTTCCTTTCTTCTTTTTTTATCTCCTCCTCCTCCTTTCTCCCGTTCTACACAAGTTCGTCTTCGCGGTTCGCTCTCGTCGTCCCTCTGGCCCTTTTCCTCTCGCGTATCTCCTGGAGCAACGATGATGGGAAGTAAAATCAGGTCGATTCGTCAGTCATCGTTTGTGTGTGTATGAGCGAAAGAGACAGATATACACACACTCAGACAGTGTGAAAGAGAGAGAGAGAGAGGGCGAGAGTCCCGTAGCTGTCAATCTTCTTGAAAACTGTCCCGAGGGGGATTTTCCTCCGTATGATATATGTGCGTTTCCTTTACCTCGCTCGCTACGCGGAGTCTGCGAAGAGAGCTGATGGTCGCTATATCGAAACCATCTCTCTCTCTCTCTCTACATATATATTGTCGCAAGATTTCTCTCTCTCTCGCTATATATATATATATATATATATATATATATATATATATATATAAAGCAAGAGAGCTTTATAGCGTCGTCTTACGTCGAGTGTACGACGGTGAAGATCGATCGTTTTCTCTTTCGCTAGAGTTGTTTTGTTGGCTCTCTCGCGGTCGCTTGAGGAAACATCCATATCATTGCGCCGGACGAAGAGAGCATAGGGTAAAACACGAAGGAAGCTCGGAGAGAGAGAGACGAGCACTTGTGCGTTTATATAGCTTTACCTATTCGCGATCTCTTCGGTCACTTCGCTCGTTCTCGCTCCCAACTCGCGGTCTTCCTCTTCTCTTTATCGATAAACAGACCGCAGAGTTTAACACGCTATATGCATAGCTTATATATGATGCACGATGTAAATATTAGCGCATTGACAGTTACACGAACGCACACTCATTTACGTATATTATATAATGTAATATAGTTTTAATCGGTCGAACAATTAATAGTCGATCGTTCGATGAATTATGAGATAAGAATCTTTTTTTTTGCTTCTCATTCATCCGCAGATGGAGTCGATAGTCGAAAAAATGTTGGACGAAGTCAACGGAGTGCCTGTGAGAACGGTCAAGAGTTTCATGACCAAGATACCTTCGGTTTTTACCGGTAATCAGTGATCGACGATCGTCATTCCCTCGTTGAAATAATACAAATCTGACATATGTCGAAAATATATTATAATTGTAAAAAAATTGATTAATATTTAACGATATAATTATTGATATTTATAAATTATCGTATTTGTAATAGAACATTTTCATTTTCGATCTTAATGGTATAGTTAACGATTTAATTGTAAATCGGCAGGTACCGATCTCATCGCCTGGATGATGAAAAACATGGAGATCGACGATCAAGAAGCTCTTCACGTCGCTCATCTAATGGCGTCGCACGGTTATTTCTTTCCAATCGACGATCACTGCCTCACCGTGAAAAACGACAACACCTTCTACAGATTTCAAACGCCGTATTTCTGGCCGTCGAATTGTTGGGAACCCGAAAATACAGATTATGGTACGTCACCGAACAATGATAATATTAATATTTCATGTATTACTATTAGTATAGAAGTTTTGATAATTTAATTATCCTTCCAGCGGTTTATCTATGCAAAAGAACGATGCAGAACAAAACGCGACTGGAATTGGCCGATTACGAAGCGGAAAATCTCGCGAGACTGCAAAAGATGTTCTCGCGAAAGTGGGAATTTATATTTATGCAAGCCGAGGCGCAGAGCAAAGTGGACAAAAAAAGGGACAAGCTCGAGAGAAAAGTTTTGGACAGCCAAGAGCGAGCTTTCTGGGACGTGCATCGACCAATGGTAAAGAAATCTTTGATAGAGTATACAGCACGACGGAAATAATACCCGTTCTTTGTGACGATATTAGCCTGGCTGTGTCAATACGACCGAGATGGACATAAAAAAAGCCTGCAGGAGCAACAAGCCGATAATAAAAGCGAGCAGACATTTGCAACTGGGAGTCGCGGGTGGCAGAATATCGCCGACTCACGCGGATCAAAATCCAAGCCCTTCGGCCGAAACGGTACAGAGAGAGATCGACATGCTGAAACAAAGACTAGATAGACGAAACATCAAAGTCTCCAAAGTGGCGGAAGCGTGAGTAAATTTGAGCGAACGATTTTTTTCTCTCCTTTTTGTAACATTGTTTTTGTTCCCCTATTTTCTTGTTTTATCGTTGCGCATGAGCTGGAAATTATTGGGAATATTTTGCGCGACACAGGCTCATCGGTTATTTCGAACAATACGTGGAATACGATCCGGAGTTCACGCAACCCGAGCTTGGCAATCCGTGGATAACGGACAGCGCTGAAACGTGGGAACAAGAAAAATTAGCGTGGGTATATTTTCACGTTCCGGCGAATCACAGACGTTCGTTTATTCTTTCAAATCGTTGAATCGCCGATACTTACCGAGTTGTAAATTTCTTCGTTGCAGAAAGGAAATATCGGTTAGAAGGGTGAAACGATGGGCTTTTAGTCTTCAAGAATTGCTACAAGATCCAGTCGGTCGTGAACAATTCGTGAGATTTTTGGACAAAGAATTCAGCGGCGAAAATCTCAAGTAACGATCATTTATCAACAACCACCGTCGATAAGTTCGATTACCATTAGATTTATCGATATTTTCATTGATCGCAGATTTTGGGAAGCTGTACAAAATTTGAAGACGTTACCGCAGAGAGACGTTCAGATTAAAGTCGAGGAAATCTGGAACGAATTTCTCGGACCTGATGCCAGTTGTCCGATAAACGTTGATTCCCGCTCGTTCGAGATGACCAAGAGAAATCTCGAGAAGCCCGATCGATGGTCCTTCGACGTTGCAGCTGTAATTAAAAAATTAATTATTATTCTCTACACAAGTGATACAAAAGAAAACGATCGCACAAGAAAATGTTACTTTCATTGTTGTTTTTTTGTTGTTTTCTAACACGCTTTCAAGGCTCACGTTTATCATCTGATGAAGAGCGACAGTTACTCGAGATATCTTCGCTCGGAGATGTACAAAGATTACCTCAACGGATCCAAGAAGAAGGTGAAACGTTGCAACGACGATCGGAGAATGTGCGATTGGTGGAAAAACTCGTTTGTTGAAAAAAGCGTTTGCGCTTTTGCGTTTGAATTCGTTTGTTTCAGACATCGGTAAAGGGAATTCGCAGCATCGTATCATTCGCCGGTCGCAAAGACACGGCGGGCTCTTAACCGATGACGCTACAAAACGGCCGTGCTTTAATCTCGGTCGGATTGGTTCGTAAAGATCATGCAGATGAATTTCATACCGCTTGACGTTCATATCTCACACACACAAGATACATGAAAAACGGAGGGAGAGGCGATCACCGACGGTATTGAATCAAATTATTTCCATATTTTCTTTTATCTCATCGTTAGTAAATTAATTCGTGAATATCATCCGCGCCGTTATCAATTCTTGGCTCTTAATTTTGTTCAATCTTCAAGGACGACAAGCTTGTATTAACGACAATTTTGCATTCCTGTCTCGTTTCAGGCGACGCTGATGTATCAGGCTCATGGCTCAAGCGTACCGTTCGTCCGTGCAAGAAATTTTGCGATTTTCGCACATCCCCATCCAATTCCACCTCGCCACATAATTTATCACAATCTCTCCCTCCCAATTTTTCGTACACTCGCTGGATCCTCGTTTTCACTACTGGCCATAAACAAAATAATTTGTACAAAGGGACAGCAAACTAGTAGGAGAGAAAGATATAAGAAGCGAGATCGACGAAGAAGGATTAAATCGCAAAAGCGAGAGTATCGTCGCAGCCTCGAGAAATTTCCTCGCCTCGCTGTAAATATCGAACAAATCGAGCTTTTTCTTCGCACAGTGACAAGCTCGATCTT
>JAPYZU010011096.1:0-11686 GCA_030523005.1 Tryphoninae sp. B BG-2022a | reverse complement strand
AGAGAGAGAGAGAGAGAGAGAGAGAGAGAGGGATGGAAAATGAGAAAACGGGACGACGTGTGCCTCGAGGGAAAAACGAGAACGCAGGATACGAGTGAAGGGACAGGGCAAAAAAAATGTGAAACCTGCGAGGGGTGGAAAACAAAAAGAGGAAAAACCACATGGACGAAGGAAAATCAGAATCGAAAAACAAAAAGCGTTACTGTGTTTACTTTTCGTTTTTGCACGAAAAAATTTTAAACGTGGTTATTATTAATTTGCGAAGATATCGTACGGTGTTGTGTCACCAAGGGATAATTAGTTTAGCCTGACGACCTGATAACGTCGCAAGACTGACTTTGTATATATACGAATAGCTATCTATATCTCTATCTATCTATATAGGTATTTTATATGGAATATTTAATATAGATGTATATTAAAGTAGAGCACGTGACGAGGCAAGGAAGCTTGAAGAAAGTAAATTGCCAGCCTATCAACTGCCTTTAATTAGTTTGCGGTCCTAGCACGAGATGGCAAGGGGTGGGGGCAAACGGCGGGCGAGGGAGGGGAGAGGGGGGGGCGTCGTTGGACGTCCAGGCTTTCAGTGGTTTAAAATGCGGACGAGAAATTAACTTTCGAATTTACGTCAAAACGACGTCGAGTTGACGAAGCTTATCGCTCGTTCGGCGGGTCAATAACAAGGAAAAATGAAGATTTTATCGGCGACGAGGGAGTGGGCGACGTATCGTGTTATTTTCGCTGTAGGACATAAGAAAAATAAATATAGTTTTTTTTTAATGATAACGATAATTGTAACAGAAAAATAAATACAAAATCGAAGTGATCGAAAGGAAGTAATGGAATTATTAATTTTTCAGATATTATTTTATTTTGATGAATTTTTGCTTTGAATTTTGGAAGAAAAATAAATATAGTGTTTTTTTAATGATAACGATAATTGTAACAGAAAAATAAATACAAAATCGACGTGGTCGAAAGGAAATAAAGGAATTATTAATTTTTGAGATATTATTTTATTTTAATGAATTTTTGCTTCGAATTTTGGAAGAAAAATAAATATAGTGTTTTTTTTAATGATAACGATAATTGTAACAGAAAAATAAATACAAAAGAAGTGATCGAAAGGAAGTAATGGAATTATTAATTTTTGAGATATTATTTTATTTTGATGAATTTTTGCTTCGAATTTTGGAAGAAAAATAAATATAGTGTTTTTTTTAATGATAACGATAATTATAACAGTCATTAAAATGTTAATAACGTTTTTTAAAAAAATATTTATTTAAAATTAGATGTTTCTCATTTGTACATCATCGAATTAAATTGCTCGACCTCTGTTCTTCCTCCGAGCGTACATCAATTATTTTCTCGCGTCGAAGGAGGAAGAGGCAAAAAAGTCGCGATGAAACAAAAATAAACCACGAAAAAATAAGAAACACCTGGCGAGCCCATTGGTTTAATTAAATTTTAAAACAGAACGGTATAAAATTGCTCCGGCGGATATAATAGAGTGTACCAGAGCGTTACACACGGCGCGTGGCGTGGAGGGAAGAGGGATGGGAGAGGGAGAGAGTATATACAAAATGTTCACGAGCTTTTCCCGTTCATGGGGAGGCGACGAGTTTTCTTAACTCGAGTTTGCATCTTTTCTTCTTTCTTACTTGCTTTTCTTTTTCTATTCTTTTTTTTATCTGATCAATGAACGTGGTGGACTTTGAGCCGAGGCGAGAAGAAGTTCCCTGTTCGAATAATAATGAAGGTAATAAGAAGAAGAAGACGGCGAGAGAAACGAAGAAGAAAAGACAGAGAGAGAGAGAGAGAGAGAGAGAGGGAGAGAGAGAGAGGAAGAGAGAGAGAGAGAGAGAAAGAGGAAAACGAGTGGCATAAAGAGCCGAAGTGATGTAGAAGAAAAAAGAAACAGCTTCGCGAGAATACGAGAAGCTCATGGGTCATAGCGGAAGTTGGGTAGGGGGATGGGAGCGCGGGTGTTCGCATAATAAAATCATTTCTCCGGAAAATGGAAAGTGCCAGATTTCCTCGCATACTGAGGACGATACGGGGAAGGAGAGACGGAGCAAGAGAAAGAGAGATGGTCGGAAAAGTTAAAAAACATTCGCGAGATGGCGCTTGATTATTTTGTACTTCCGGTGTGCTTAAGAGTGTACTCCCGCTTATGCGATAATGTATTATAAATTCTCGAGGATTATTATGGTCGAAAGCTTCCTGCCAACGAACAGTGAATGTTGAATGAGATTTTATTATTTTTATAATTTATAAACTAATTATTTTAAAAAATATCCAAGATTTTCAACCCTTATGCCAGAGGGTAGAAGGATAGGTTAACATTTTTTCTTATTTTTTTTATTACTGTCAGGTATAAATGGAAATTCGTCGAACTAACCTTGGCAATAAATTGACATCGAGCAATTGCTTGCCAGGTAGAAAGGTGAATTCATTTCTGATACGTTATGTCGTTATCAGGGTAGATGACGTACCGGGGTAGTTTTCCGGCTTTGAGCTTTGATCGCCTGGCTCTGACGGGAAACGGAGATTAATTTTGGCTTAGTCATTACGAAAGGATTCGGAAGTTAAATCATGTTTGAATGAAATTAATAATAATAATAGTAATAATAATATTCAATAATTGAAAATTAATTGATTACGAAATGATATTTGTGCTAAATTCCAATATATCGACAATCACGAATTGTTAATCAAATATTGTCCAATAATTGTTTCAAACAATTGGAAAACTTTAACGACCCTTTTTTTCGTCTCGTTTTTTCGAAACTTTTTCACTCGAAAATTAAACGCGATTCAACGAACATTACCCACTTGATAAAAATAAAAAATAAACGTAAAAGTACATTCGTCCCTTTCCCACTTGTCTGAAAAATTGCATAAAATACAGCGAGATCGAAAATTTGGTAAATTTCAAAACTCGATTGGTACATTCGTTCGAATATTTCTACGATCTCTACGTACGCACCGATGACACGGCACTATTGAGAGAAAAAAAATCTGAAACGCTTTTCAACTGCGGAAAATTGGAATACAATAAAGGCCGAGGCGGGTCGTACGATCGTACAAGAGTTCTCTCGGGCACGAGCGGAGACATAAAAAAACGTTCCAATTAAAAAAATATTTCAACCCACCTACTCGCAATCCTTCCTCTCGTATTTTTCGCTTTCATATCTCTCATTCGCCACTGACGCGTGATGCGTTCCATTCTGTGTCACAATTTTTTTCCCTTTCTTTTCTTCCGCTCGCATAAGCACACACATATGTTTATATATATATATATATATAAGTCAGATATGCATAGATATATACAGGGTGAATTTCATAAGGTGTCACATGCTTTACTCTAAAGTAGATGAGATCATTACAAACAAAAGTTGCAAATATATATTGGGGATACTTTTCATAGTTTGCGAGATATACGTTTTTGAAGTTGGTCCAATCAGAGCGCGCCGAGAAGCATTGGCGCCGCCCACTCCCCGCCCTAGCAGCCAATGCCCGAGAAATAAAAATGACTGCGTGATAATATAATAAATAACATTGCTCTGAATTTTGCAAACGCAAGTGTAACGTCCTACACTGTGCTATTACCACGGCTAGACCGGGGAGTGGGCGGCTCTAACGTTTCTCGACGCGTTCTTATTGGCTCAACTTCAAAAATTGATATCTCGTAAACTATTAAGAATATTCTTAATGTATATTTACAAGTTTTGTTTGTAATGATCCCATCTATCTTAAAAATAAAACCTGTGACATCTTATCAAATTCACCCTGTATATATAACTCGTCATCAATTCTCTCCGTTTCAGCCTCACCAATATATCGTCGCATTTTTCCCTATCTGCGAACTCAGCATTAAATCGCGTTTTTGACGCGTACTCGACCGATATTTACAGCCCGAAGCCTGTGAATTTTTTACCGGGCCGTAGAGTTCAAACGCTATTAGCCGGTAACTTTGTGTAGTGTCAATAAAAAAATTATATGACGCGAAACTGTACGCATATTTTGTTTTTTTGAGGAAAATACTTTTTCGTTGTTCTTTTTTTTTTATGATGCGCGCGGAGGGAAAAATCGTCGCCGTAGTTCGATTTAACGACACGAGGCGGGTTCGATTGAGTTTAATGAAGAAAACTAAAAAAAGAATTTAATATCCTGTAGCAACCTCGATATTGGGAAATTGTCGGATCGATGTATTTATCGATTTTATCGAGGTATCAAACTTTCTCGATAAAACCCACCATGTTTAAAATGGCTTAGCCTGTATATGAGCATAGGACGTATGGATCGTATCACAATTTTTGTCAATGCTACCGCGTATGCAAAAGCTCGCGATTCTTTTTTTTATCACTACGCGAAAAGTTTGAAAAAATTTCGTATTCGCTTCGATTCTCTCGATCGTGAAAATCGAACCAAAAATTCCACACGTTCTTCGTCGATATTGAAATTTATCCGATGATTTTTTTTCGAATAGCTTGTTTTCTTTGTGTTTATTCAAACTAAAATTTCTTTCGTAAGAAAAACAAACAAAATATTATTTACTATTTAATGCGTAATTATTCAATGTTTTCTTTTTTTCTAATTTCCTTTATTGCTCATGTTCTTCCCTTATTTATCCATATGTATCGGCTCTTCGTCCTTTCCCTCGAGAATAATAGGGGTTGAAGGAGGGGGAGTATATTTTCTCAGTCGCACGAAAGCTGCGACGCCGAGCGCGACCCAGACTCGCTCCCCCCACCCCGCCGTTCTCTTCGTCGCCTTTCTCCCCCCTCCCTGCGCCCCAGCCGAGCTATATAACGCACCCTCTCTGTCTCGCTCGGCCGTCAGATCCAGTATCCCCCGCGTCGGAGTCTCAGAGAGCGCAAGGAGTTGGAGTGGGGAGAAAGCTCGGCGTAGCGGCGTAGAGTGGGAGGGGGGGGGGGGGTAAGTGCAGCGCGTCCACACAACGCGCTGGCTACACCCACGAGCGACAGAGCCAACGTCGCTGAGAGCCCCGAAGATTTCAGTCGTCCGCGCACCCTCTAACGGAGAGGGTGGCTTACATTCCCGGTCTGATAAAAAGGAACAAAAAAAACGAGATAAAAACAAATGTTCCTAATCGTTTTTAAAACAAAATTTCACAATTCACGCAAGCAACTCGTTGAATCGAAATTTTCTATAAAAACAGTAATCGATACGTCGAGACAGTGACATAGTAGATGAAATCGAATTTGATTAAGCCACTTTTGTGGAATGATCGGTGTGTTTTTATCGAGACGATTAAAATATTAAAAGTTTCACGTCAGCGGGACGCGACCAGACAACAGAATCGTCGATTTCTTCGCCGCACATTTTTCATCGCCGTCGCATGTGAGTTTACAATATGTTTTTTCTTTTCCCAAATTTCACGAAAATCACGATACAATTCTCAAATACGATCGAATTATTTATCGTTCGACGAGAGAACGATTAATTCTCACGATTTTCCAATGAACCAACGGAGAAGTTGATGTCGCGAATGTTTTTATCACGGTAATTTGTTTTTCGTTACGTTGTTTTTTTTTCCTTTTTTTTTAGAGCGAATGAAAATGTTTCCACAGTTTCGAGCGAAAGGAAAAAAAATATATAGAAAAAACGGATAAAACAAAAATGATAATATACAGAGGAATAATAATATGGAGGATGCGAAACCGCGGAAAACGTAGTGATGACTGCAGAGTCGTTCTCACGCTTTTCTCCTTTCTCGTATCTGTCGCGCGTGACGTTCGTACAGACACGTGTCCAAAATACACACCGACCCAACGTTGCCGACATACCTCGCTATATATATATATATATATATATATATATATATATATAGCGAGGTACGTATATATATTTATGTGTGTGTGTGTGTGTGTGTCGAGAACTCTCTTGGCTCTGGTGTCATAAAAACGTGGCAACTGAAGGAGGGGGGGGAGTAAAGGGGTTTAAGGGGGTGGGGTGATAATGTATGCTCAACGAACACAATCACAATGGATATTATGATCCGGAAAAACTTTTCATTCCCCTCGTCATATTTCTTTATCCTTTTTATGGTCAATAAAATCGAAACACGAAGTAGTTATCAGATAGTGAAGAAAAATATTAACGAGAAATGAAATCGTGCGATTTAATCGCGATATATCAAACGAGAAAAAGTAACATGGAATTTTGAAGTTTGAGATAAATATAATAGAAAATTTAATCAGGAGTTAACTTTACGATAGTTGAAATATGTTTTTTTATCGAAATCATTTTTTTCTCTCGTATTTGTCGAATCGATAAGCGTCGATAATTCATCCACGTTGAACAATTTGAAAAAGAAGAATCTTCGCAGTATTTTTTTCAAGCACGAACTTGAAAACGAAATTGCTTTACGCGCTCAAGGCACAATAGAGCGAAAGAGAATGCGATAACCAAATCCGGAGTTGATATTGAATATTTCGTTTCTTTTTTTTTTTTTCTTTTTCATTGCTTTTTTTTCTTTGCTATTTATTTTTCACCCTAGAAAACTTATCTCCGTGCGGTTCTCGTGAATTTCGATATCTCTCGTATTCATGAAAATTGGATTCGCAGAGGGTCGGAATATATGGAGGGGAGGTGGGAGGGGGAGGGGATGTATATAAACGCGGGGTAACTTCGGCATTAAAAAATGATATTATGTATATATATATATATATATATATATATATATATATATATATATATATATATGGGTATGTAGGCAAATAAGCATATATATAACGCCAGTTCAGCCACCCATAAAAAATCACGATGTTTTCGGGCTTCTTAATTTTTTATTTTGATCATCGATATTCTCTCGAGAGCGATTGAACGCATTTACAATTCTAAAACAAAACTGGGTATCTTCAGGATTTCTTTTTAGGGGGATGAAATAAGATACATGTATGAAAAAAAATGTGAATATGTTTATTCACGAAAGTATTAATAAGAATAATGTGCAATAAACAATTGTACTGATTAATTGATGTTACAGGAATGTTCATATATTATGTAAATATAGATATGTAGGTACATATGTATGTATATATTGACGTATGCCAATATCGTTATTTACTCTGCAGCAAGAATTAATTCACTCGATCCATCAACTTCCAGATTTACGACCATTGGAAAAAAAGGTTCCAGCAATTGCAGCGTTAGCAATAAAAAAAAAAGAAGCAGGAAGAACTGAAATAAATGCAAAAAAATCCTTACTCAGGACATGACAAACACGATCATATTCGTGTTCGATGGGTTCGATTATAAATGAGAGAAAAATAAATGGAAAATAAAAATGGAGCGTAAGAACTCGAATTTATGATAATTTTTTTGGGACGCAAAGAGAGAGAGAGAGAGAGAGAGAGAGAAAGAGAGCGAGGGAAGGGGAAGGAGTGAAACGATCCTTCGATTTACGTTTTTCTCTATACATAGATAACTCGTAGCTTGCGAATAGTCGCGTCGAAACGATAAAGCTCCATCGTAAAGTTGCCTCCGTTGTAGCAGTCTTTTTGTCTGTTTCCTGGCGAGCGTGACGGATCTTTGTATATAAGACGTTCTCTTTCCTCTTCCTCCTTTTATTTCTGTTCCTTATACCCGAGTTCTTGGACAATGGAAGAGCGTCGAGACAGGAAAAAAATTCGATTTTTCTTTCAAGAATGTCCTAACGCCACGATTTATATTTCGACTTGAAGCTAGAGTCACGGAGTCGTTCGAATTCCGAGACTAGCCTTTGGCTCGTAACGACTAAGATCAAGGAATAGCTACCGCACCGGAGTGGCTAAAATTACATAAGGAGCTAGAATCCCGGAATGGCGGCTAATGTCCCGGAGGGCTAAAGTAACGTTGAGAATCTTCTTGGACCACGTAGAATTCCAGAGATCCAGAGTCGTAGAGGCGTGATATTAACGGACTGGCTACAGTCCCGGAAACCTAGAATCCTCGGTGCTAGCGTCCCGGAGTAATAAAAGAAGATGAACAATAATTAACATTTTTTTAACACTTTGTTCTTGCAATTTTTTATTTATAAATATATATTATTTTTTAAATATTGAAGCTAATAATTACTCGAGTCATTTTACGAGAAGTGAACGAAGGATACATAAAAAAAGAAAATAAAGAAAACAATCTTACTCATTGTCGTATATTTTCTCGTTATTTCTCGTTCTTCTTACTCATTCTCACGGTGTTCCCATTGTTTGCATAGATGAGGTAAGCTACTTCGCGAAATAAACTCTTCGTGCTTAACCTTGCAAAGAGGCTTCGCCTCTAAGACAGAGATACGTCGAGTGGAAGATCTTGCGAGCATCGCAGAAGAAGGAAAGAGATAGAGGGAGAGGATTGCTCATCGTGTCATTCCTCTCCCACAGAGTGAATATTGTTGATGCGTCTGCGAGAAGAATATTGAACGAAAAAATACGAGAGAAATTTCCAAAGCCCAAAAATAAGAATTAATTACTCGTTAATTAATCCTTCGAGAAATCTAAAAAAAAACGTTCCCATTTTGTTCCTGCTCGATAGTAAAAAATAATTATAAATAACCGGATATACTCGGCAAAGAAAAATGAATAAAAAAAAAGAAGAAAAAAGAAAATGGTCTACTTTCGTAACTCGGTGTTCAAATACGTCGGTGACTTTGCGAAAATAACATACCCCCTACTTTGTTCCCCTGTCCTTGTTCTCCCGTGTTTACTCGTCGTTTGCGTGCCCACAACAAGAGCAGGCAAAGCGCGAAGGCAGGTACGAGCATGGAGAAAAATAATAATAAAAAAAAAAGAAAACAGAACAAAAAAAACGAAATATATGTATTCGCGAGAGCGAAAAGGAAAAAAAAAATGAAAACTAGTTTTCGCGCTGCATCGAGTAAAACTTGTACCGAGGACGTTGTTGGTGGTGGTGGAGGGGAAGGAGAAGGGGAAGGGGTACAGCGGCGAAGAGTCTGCTTTCACTCCGTCGAGCATGAGAGGGGAGCAACGCGCGTGTTTACCCCTTTTAGCGTCGAGGTGTCGGGAGGGAGTAAGGGGCTTAGATAATGCGACGTACCTAGATGTTTTCTCTCTCTCTCTCTCTCTCTCTCTCTCTCTCTCTCTCTCTCTCTCTCTATCTCTCTCTCTCTCTCTCTCTCTATCTCTCTGCCTCTACCTCTGTCTGTCTGTCTGTTTGTCTCTGTCTCTCTCTCTCTCTATCTCTCTGCCTCTACCTCTGTCTGTCTGTCTGTTTGTCTCTGTCTCTCTCTCTCTCTTACGCCCTCCTTTCCGGAAGCTCCGGTCTTGTAACCTCTCCTTATCTTTCCCTACCTACGAAAGCCCTTCTTGAATCACTTTGTTCCCAGGATTGTAACGAGCTCACCACGCGGCATGTGCTCTCGGAACATTCCCGATTAGAAACCTAACCCTTTTTATCTTCCTGCCTCTCGTTCTGTTTATAAAACGTATTTTCAAGATTTTTCCCTCCACCCTCGTTTTTTCTCTCTCACATTCCACACGATATGATAAATAAATTTATTATCAATTCATACGAACGTGACAATATTTTGTCATCCGAGAATTATTTCATACGTGGAATAAATAAATATTGAAAATATTGTTAAACGATAAAAAAATATTTTTTCAATCGTTCCAGTGAGTTTCTATATATATTTTCTATATCTATAGTTATTTGAATAAAAAGCTATTCTTCATACACAAACAATGACGTCTCCGAGCGCACTTTGCGTACTTACACACATGCGTGAGACTCGAGGTTTTCGAACTAAATGCAAAGTAATTTTGCATTAGCATAATCTCTCACGGATGAACGGAGCTTCCCCCCCCCCCTTTCGCCCCTAACATGCCACTCCCTTATCCTCTCATTTTTGGTTTCCGACTACTCTTCTCTTCTTCACTCGGGTACATCGCGATCCGTACGGCGCTTCGTCCCAGCATGTTTTAGCTCGAGGAAAAACAAGAGTATGCTGTTCCTTCTCTCTCTCTCTCGCTCATTCGCTCTCTCGATCCCTTCGATTACATAATCCACGGGATTCTACGGTAAATTTACCCTGAAATCAAACGAACATCTCGGAGAGTTTCAACTTCCGGGCTATATTTAACCCGAACAAGTTCTCCTTCGTTATATATGCGAGAAATATATACGAGGATATCGAACGGAAAAAAAAGAAATGAAAAAAAAAACGTACCTTGGCAATTCATCAACTTCGGCTTGATCCATCCTTTATTTACTCTACATACGCGCATTTGAACGTGAATAATTTCAGAGCTCCGAGCATGTTTATAGACACATCTCATTCGTTCATATACCAGAATATTGTACCTATGGACGTTGATGAGAAAACGTGGTGAGTTCCTTTCATTTCCTCCCTTTTTCGCACTTTTTGCAAAACACTTTGCGCAAACTCTCCAACGTGTCGTTTTTTTTTTCGCGAATAAAGAAAAAACGATTTCTCTTATATTCGCGAGAAGAATTCTCGCGTAAAGGTTCTTTCAATTATTTCAAACGAATGGATAGTTTTATAATTGTTGAATATTGTAATAAAGCATACGGAAATAGAGAAAAACTTTTTTTTGCCCGATACGAATATTAAAATTTTATCGAAAAGAAACTAAATAAAAGAACGCTGATGAAATATATTCCCTTACCGAGGCAAATATTGGTGAAAGCGATATTGAATAAAAAGAAGAAGAAAAAAAAATCATAAGAGAGCACGAGAAAGTGCGGACAGCGATTTTAAAAACTGTCTGACCACACGTGGACTTTACTACTTGAGAGAATTCTGCACCAGTTTTGCCAGCCACCCGGTGTTCAAAGAGACGAATTCTAAATCGATGATGCATGCAATTAAGCGAACTGGAAGTGCGCGTATGTACCTCAATATATATATATATATATATATATATATATATATATATATATATCGATAATATACAAAATTGAACATCACATATTTTCGACAAATAGAGTTAATAAACATTAACGAACGTGGTTTGTCGAACCACTCTGAATTACCATTTTAGTTTTTCATCGATATCAATCCGTTTCGTTTAATTATCGATTTGATATGTAAATAAAGATGATTGCGCGTGAAAATAAACATAAAAAAAATTCCTTCCAAAATAACAACACAAAATTTCCTTTTCGAGGTAAGAAATTAAAAGATGTATTCTCCTCGAGATGTTTCTCCAAACGTCACGATGAAACCGTTCGACAATCTCGATTAATTAAAACCATATACACGCGATATACGTGTCGTCGCACATCTGTGCCGAGTCGTCGAAAATTGTCGTTATTTCATTTTCGTGGAAAGAGAGAGAGAGAGCAGAGGGATGAAATGGTATGGGGTGTCTGGTGGCGGAAACTAGAATGAAGATGAAATAATTTACGATAATCGTTTTAACCGACCGAAGAAAGGACGTACATTATCCCTCCGTCCGGCTTTATCTTGTCCCGCTTCAAGTTCTCTCCTCGCTTCTATGTATACGTAATATATAGGTATATATATAATATGTAAGGTATATATCAACCTTCTATAGTTCCCAACCGTCTCGTACTACAGCCCCTAGTGTTTCAAGGTATATAGCTCGACACTCGTCCCCATATATATGTAGAAATTCGCGTCTATATATATATATATATATATATATATATAGACGCGAATTTCTACATATATATG
>JAPYZU010011085.1:0-12269 GCA_030523005.1 Tryphoninae sp. B BG-2022a | reverse complement strand
CAAAAATATGATTTCTCGATTCAAACGACGTCAGAGATTTTGCGTTTTTTTTCTAACGATTTTTGAGTTATCGGGAAAAATAAATCGATTTTGTTATTTAAGATCGAATAAGGTTTTTTTGCAATTACCTGAGGCAAAAATTTACTTTTTACTCCTGGTCGAATTGTATTTTCGATTCAAAATTATGATTTCTCGATTCAAACGACGTCAGCGATTTTGCGTTTTTTTTCTAACGATTTTTGAGTTATCGGGAAAAATATTTTTTTGCAATTACCTGAGGCAAAAATTTAGTTTTTACTTCTGGTCGAATTGTATTTTACAACCGATCGGGACGTTTTGTTCTGAGAACAACTTTTAAGATTCGCTTTTTCAATATTTTCCAAAAGCCTATATGACAGTCGAAAATTTCCTTTATATTTAGTATATTTGTCACATTCGGTGCTAATTTATCGCCGTTGTTCTCTCGAGGACTTTGCACATTATCCAAAGATCCTACGATAACGAGAATCGCAAGCTCTCGCGACGATATTCTTTCCAACATTCCATAATCCACTGACCTATTTCCGCTCGCCAAAAGTAAACAAAGTACGAAGTTGAAAGATCAGCAGGGAACTTAAGTTATAACCATTGTAATAAAGTCATTTGTTTCCGGTGTGTGAAAACTTGAAAGCTTTAACGGTTGACAATTGAATTACTAAAAATCACAAATCAACTGGACAACGCGTGATAGTGCAGTGTCGCACTGTTTGGGTATCGTACCGATATCGTCGCGACACGTAAATTCTTCCCATTCGAGAAACACAATAAAAAGTGTATATTCTTTCCTCGGTCCAGACAGAGCGCGGAACACCGACGGAGGTATGACGAATGGATCGGACATCCGATAAGAAAGCGACCACGAAGAAATGGAGCACGACCACGTACCACAGGACTACTTACTTCCCTACTGTTCCATACATAAAACCATCTTCTATCTCATATATTCTGTATTTAACATAACTTCATAAAAACATTGGAAAAATTCGCTTCTGGCAATTATTTTCTATCGGTATTCTCGATTCGTTCCACGGTTCAACTTTATTGGATGGACAAAATCGAAGTTCTGTTGTACTTTATGACACGCAAAATATTGTCAGTGTTGACAATTATACTTGAAAATACTACGATAACCTTCGAATCTTATATTACGTATTGCGATCTGAAGAGAAGGGCAAAAAAAAATAAAAGCAAAACTTTCAAATTGCTTCCTGTTAAATTCGTTCGTTCATAAAGCTACTCTCCCAAAGAAAACCGCAATTTTAAATCTCCATTTTCTCATAGGGACATAACTTTATGAATGACAAAATTTACGACGAAGTAATTTGCAAGGTTTTTTTTTGTCACTGGACAAGTGCAAGCGCTTCTTTAACATTTTACAAACGAAATGCTGGGTTTTAATGTTTCATTGTTCTCTACGTATCAAATGGTTGAACCAGTAGCCACGGAAAATTGGAAAGAAGAAAAAGGAAAAGTGGCCGATCCTGTATTTTATTTTTAGTCTATTTTCGTACAGTCCTGCCTTCCTGGACGATACAGTAAGAGGGTTAGTTAACCTCCGGCGCGAGGGTGGATGCGTCGCGGGTGCGAACCAGAGGGCGAGAGTCTGTGTATGTGTACAAGAGAGAGAGAGAGAGAGAGAGAGAGAGAGAGAGAGAGAGAGAGAGGGAGTGATAGGGAGTGAGAGTCAGAGGGAGAAAACGTACATTGCGCCGAGATCTGCGCGTACGTTGCAAAACAATAACGAAATTACAGTCTCTCACCGCGTGGGGCTTGAACCAGCGCATCATCCGCAGCCTTCCCTCTTTCGCCTTTCAACCTACAATACCCTGCGTCTCGCTCCATCCCTCTCTCTCTCTCTCTCTCTCCTTCTGTTGTTCCATTTATAGCGTCGTTTTGCTCCCATCGTCAGTGGCGCGCAAGCGCACGAACCTTGTTTATATCGTCCCGCGGGAGAGAGAGAGAGAGAGAAAGGGAGCCGAACCGAAAAGAGAGTTCTGGTACGGATTCCGCCACTGGGGGTTGGAGGATGAGTACACAGGGATCGCAAAGAGCGGACCCTCTCTCTATCTCCCCTTCTCTCAACGGGCCACGGAGCTAGCCCGAAAGCTCGGTCTAAGTTGGGAGGAAGGTTGAGCATCCAGGGAAAAAAGCGAATGAAAACAGTAGAGACGAAAAACCTAATCATGTATACAAAACCGAGGGAACAATGGAAGCCGAAGCATATCGAGCAAGATTTAATCACAAAAATCAGACATGTTCCTCAACCATTCATAGAAAATCGCTTCTACGAACTTTCGAGCTTTGTGCGTTTGACTCGAACTTGCAATTAACCACCGAACATTCTCTCAATTCGAACGTAAATGGTAAGTTCGATACTATGAAACGAATCCCATTGACAAATTAATTATCGGACTCGGTTGAATGTCAAAGTGAAACGGTCCAGGAAAAAGGACAGCGAACCCTTGCAGAATCGGGTGACTAGCTTGTGAGAAACATCAACACGTATTGACAGCGGCGAAGCGTCAGGGAAACTGAGGGAGCGTCGAAAGAGGGAGAGTGGACAAAAAGGTAAGGGAGGTAAATATGACGGTAGTGAGAGAAAGAGAGAGAGAGGGATTCTCTCTCTCTCTCTCTCTCTCTCTCTCTCTCTCTCTCTCTCTCTCTCTCTCTCTCTCTCTCTCTCTCTCTCTCTCTCTGTCTCTCTCTCTCTCTTTCTCTCGTGTGACGCGCTGTCGTAGCGAGAGAGTATAGAGAGTAGAGAGGAGTACGGGAGGGTGAAATAATTCTAAATATAGACAGGGTTGCCAGGTTGCAGAAACAGAGCCGCCGCCCCTTTGGGCACACTGCTTCGAAACGGTGTACGCGCGTCTTTGTATGTGTGTATATGTCGTGGAGACGTGTGAGTGTGTTCGAGGGTACGTATATCTATGTGTATAAGCAGGAGGGGTGGAATCGCGAGCGGCAAGGTCGCGTCATTGATCGAGAAGGGTTCGCGTCGGTGACGCGCCCAGTGACGTCATAGCCTGACCCGACGAGCACGCCACCTGGCGCCCTCTGTTCAGTACCTCGGCAAGCTCGCGCCGGTACTAAAACTTTACCGCTGCCCTCCCCCGTACAACGCGCAAAATCCTCGTGTGCACTGTACACACATATGACGCTTTCTCGTTCATGCGACCCCTGCTCTAATCCTACTTGTTCGACCTCTGTTCCTCGCTGACGTTCCTCTCTCGTCCTATCTTTCCTAGGATCCTCATCGTCCTCTAAGTATTGTATTACATTATCTTTCTCACTTCTGAAACGAAAATTTTACCGATTTATAATCGAAAATTGCTTATTTATATTCGCGCAAAACTTCGTACCAGGAGCAACGAGGGCGTGTTCCTAACGTTTTTTTTTATCGTCGAATATAAAAGTGATGGCTTCGGATTTGCTATCTAGATTTAAAACAAACAGTATTTCAACCCCTCGTAAGAGAGCAAAGGTCTACCCGAGCCTCTGTTTCACTCGCGACACTCCCAAAGGGGATTTCTCTTTACTTCGCACGTAGGATTTTCGAATAGGAAATTTACCATCGAATTCGTGTGTAATATCCTTGGGCACAACACCAAAAGATTGCTACCCCTCGACGCAAGATAACTCTGACGAACTCGATGTTCACTTCCGGCCTTTTTAACTCACAGACGTTCCCATTTGTTCTTGTTTTTCAATTTAAAATATTAAAAAGTTTGTAAACGAACTTTTCCAACAAAACCATTTATTTTCCTTTTGTCACTTCGCGATTATTAAAATATCGTATCGAAATTGTTTTCTTCCGTTTTCATTTCAACATTGGCTACATTCTTGGCGTGCGAGGGACGTGATGAGTTCTGCGCATGCGCGAATCTTGCTTCCTATTCGGAATTTGGTCGTTTCGAATACTCGTTGCGAGCGAAGCTTTCCTAAGACCTGGTAGGGCGTGAGGGAGGGAGGGAGGAAGGGCCTCGGATAAAAACTGCGGAGATGAAGAAGAAGAAGAAGAAGAAGAAGGAGAAAAAGAGGAGGAGAGAAACAGACGAAGGATACCAAGGAGCCGGGTCTTTTCGTGACGGTTATAAATTATACCGTTGGCCTATTTGCATCTTGCCCGGCGCCTCCCTCTTTCCCAACATCGACGGCGATGGTGTGTATCACACACGAGACGCACCGAGTGCCTAGCCTACTCACGGATACAGAGACTCGGGGAGGAGAGAGAGAGACAGAATTTTTTGAAAACTGGAACCGCGCTCTCGACTTTGGCAACGAATCGGGGTAGCTCTAAGTACGGAGAATCCAGGCTCGTTTTCACCCTCGGCCTTGCCGTATACTTCCGATTCCATGACGGAAATGAAATTGAGGAGGAGGCGTTGCTGACTGGCATTGGTTGAATAAATAAAAATATTCTTCCTGACGAATTCCTAACAAAATCAAGTTTGTCAAATAATAAAGAATAATAATAATACAAATTACAATAGTTTATTATTTATTCTTTATTATTTACAAATAATAAAGAATAATAATAATGTAAATTACAATAGTTATATATTGTCTATATTCATAAATATTCTAGAATTACACGATTTTATTATGATAATGCATAATAAGAACCGGAATACGATGCGTTGCATAATATATTTGTGTACCTGCGCGAAAGTTTTTTTTTTGTTTTTCTCGTCGAAGTTAGCGGTAGTACGATCTTTCCAGTGCTGGGACGGAATTGTTCGTGAAAAAAGAAAAAAGAATAGAATAGACGTAGTAGAAATGACAAATACCGAGGAGAAAAAAACTTGCGCGAGAAACTGAAAGAAAGACCGGGAAGAACGGAAGAATAGGTAGCTGCGGGATTAACTTCGCTTTCCCTCACGTCATAATTTTCATCTCCATTCCAGCTTCTACATCCTTCCACTTATGCACTTCCCTCTCTTTCTTTCTTTTAGATACGACTCGGGTGTGCTCGGGCTGCTGTGTCGCGGCACCGGGGGTGGTTTCTCGAATTCCCCTTTCGCTTCTCATTCTCCCTCGAGTCCCCGCGTATATATATATATATATATATATATATATACATGTGTGTGTGTGTGTGTGTGTGTGTGTACAGTCGAGGTAGAAATTGAGGAAAGAAAAGAACTAAGAGAGGGGGGGAGGGGCGATATGGAGGGTGAGAAATACGGAATGTATAAAGATTTGAGGAAAAATAAAACGCGAGATGAAACACTGAAAAATATAGTGCCCGCGAAATACCGAAGAGCCTGATGAAGAACGAGAGTCACGAAAGGAAAAAAAAAAGAATAAAGCAGGAGTATTGGAAAAAAGTGAGTCGAGGAGGGGGAAAAAAGTGGTGGGGAGGGTTAGTTGCAGGTAACCGGTATGGCTGAAAATTAACTTCGCGCATTCTCGCATCGTGTTCTCTCTTTCTTTTCACCCTCCTTCACTCGTTTTCCCAATCGCCCCGCTTTTCCGTACAAGCCTTCGTGCTTTTTTTTTATCACATTCCTTCTCGAATTTTTATATTTATTCTCCCCCTGTCTCGATGTCAACAGAATTTTTCGTTAATTTTTTCATCCCCATCGCGAAGCTTCCGATATTTTATCCTCGAGAGGAGAAGGACGGGGGCAGGAGAGGAGTTTGATTCCAGTTTCCGTCGCACTGTGCGAACGTAACTGAGGGAGGAAAAGAAGGTGGGAGGGAAAAGAGGGATGAAGAAACGGAACCGAGAACATCCATCCGGCCGCGGGCGGTCGGATGGATGTGGACCCAACGCACCGGAGTTACTATATTTTTCAGAGCGACGGTAATTGGAGACGAGGTACGAACCCGAGGAGTTCGGAAACGGCCCTCGAGGAGATCGAGGGAAACGAGACAGTCCGGAATTGAATTGAACGGTGTCGCAGTTTCGTGGTGGGACTTACGGCGCGTGCGCATTAAACGAAACAGCAAGGACGTGACACGCGGCTTAATTGCGTAACGCCGATGCGTTTATCGAATTTATGCGACAATGTCTCCTTTGACTTTAACGTTATAATCTCGATGGCGTCGACACGATCGTATCTGGGGTGCATAAACGATATAAGGGTGGTCCGACGCAACAACGACCGATCTATCGCACGCGCCGACAGACGATCTTCCCAACCCTTCGCCCGCCACCCTTCGCCATCTCTTTCGTTTTCACTTTGTTTGCATATTCTCTTTGATACATACGACGATTGACCCAGTTGAGCACCTCTAGAATTTATCAGCTTTTTTTTTCCTTTTATCGCTCCCAGGGACTGTGAAAATTTTCTACCTATACGGGCTCTCTCTTTCTCTCTCTCTCTCTCTATCTCGTTGCGTCAAAGCGACCGCTTAAGACCTCTGCGCTGTTCTGGTCGATCCTGCGCAATGTAAAATAAAACTGACGATATACATGTATGCATACGAAAAAATTGATGCTTATTCTCTTATTTGCATAATTAATGGCCCGTGGCATATTTCAAAGCGAGGCATAGAACGTACTTTGAATAATCGAACGCGGTAGGGAATTATTGCCGTCGAGAAACTTATAACGAGTACAAAATTTTTCAAAGCTTCTAAAAATCATATTTATCTCAGAACGCTCGAAATTTCAACAATTTTGCCTATTTTCTAATCAATGAAATTCCACAATTTCATTAATTTTAATCGTCTACAATTTGTCTTTTTGTTAAATTGAAAAATTTGAACTTAAAGTAATCACGAAGTTTAGATTTTCAGGAAAATGCGTAGGTGCGAAGCGGGAGAATTATCGTACTTGGTAGAATATCTATGAATATCTGTATCTGGTGTATGTATGTAACGAAATAGGAGTTTGGCAGGCATAGCCTCGGTAGGACGTAAATATGGATTGGGCGTGAGTTGGAAGGCAAGCTCGTAGGCAGCTGTGGTTGATGCTATACGCTCATATCGCATCTCTCTCTCTCTCTCTCTCTCTCTCTCTCTCTCTCTCTCTCTCTCTCTCTCTCTCTCCCTCTCCCTCTCTCTTCCTCTCCCTCTCTCTTCCTCTCTTACCCAGCGATATCTAATGACTGTGCCCATATTATACGAAACTAGTATATACACTCTACAGTATTTACAACCATATATATATATCCAGTTATATTCTCCGTATACGATGTTCTATATCATTACTATGTATTCAAGTACGAATTGCTTCAATGTCATACTACTCTCAGAATCTAAATTGTAATTACATGGAGCATTCGTGATCCCATTGTTCAACCCTCCACTGTTCATTTCGATATCACTTATCTACAAATGATAATTTATCTTTTAATTTTCGTCCTATTAATTATTCATTTATTTATCATTCTCGATAACGATTAGTACGACATTTTTTTCAAACAGGTTTTTCGGCAATTCCATTCGTCAAATTAATATCATCATTCGAGTTGGCAATTTGAGTGCCTTAGCTGTCTCGTTAAATTCAACGTATAAGCGAGTCCGCGGAGTTGCTACTTAAAACACAAAAAATCGTAAAATAAAAAAAATGGATATTCAAAGAAGGAAAGGCTATTAAGAGACGAGCCACTGGCAATGTCGTATATCATTTGCCCGCGCTGTTTTCCAGCATGGTATGTAATTGCCCATGACATTTATAAGCCCATTATTTCACGTAATATTATCCTTCTCATTGCACCGAACAATCCTTTACTCTCTTTTCTGCCTTGCTTGCCACTTTTTCTTACTATCTTGCTCCTTTCTCTCTCTCTCTCTCTCTCTCTCTCTCTCTCTCTCTCTCTCTCTCTCTCTCTCTCTTTCTCCGTTTCTCCATAGCTTCCTCTATCTATACAAAATTCCCATATTCCTCGTCCCACCCAGAAAAGTTGTCAAGAGATCTGCCGTCAGTCCCAAGAGTGTATATGCTCGGTTATATCAAAAGCTCGTCTCCGTGTGCCTACTGCGTGTGCGCGTCGTACCGAGCCAACACTTCAGAGCCAAAGCTCTAACTCTCTACCTTTCATTCTCTCTCTCTTCCTCTCCCTGTCCTTCTATCGCTCCATCTCCATTCCCCCAGCCTCATTTCCTCTTTGTCCCTCTCGTTACATCTCGCGTTCGCTTCTCCTTCTACCACTGCACACCGGGTGCCCCGGGTAACCTCGGGGCGCTTCGCAACGTCGGGGGAAATCGTTCGAACGTCGCATAAATCTCGCGAGAGGGTTGCCGTATAGCTGGCGCAACGCTCCTCTCTCGCGCCCTTGCACCGGTGTAGCCATCAGTGTAGTGCGGTGGTCGTAGGTGGGAGACATGGGGAGAGGGAGGGAGTTATACACATAGCCCGTTTGCACTGCTCCACCATTACATTGCCCCGGACGTTGATCCAGGCCTCTTGGTAACGAAGAGAAACGGTGACGGCCGAGGCGGGCTTTACAGCAATGCATCCGAATGCGACCAGTGCCATGCATACGGAAGACACGAGAAAGGACGAGGGCAAGGACTATAACGCCATCCTGTCCTCGCGAGATTCATATCCAAAGCCGACGTGCCAAAAAGATATTTCCTCTTTTTTCTTCGTATTGTCAGCTGCGAATTAAAAGGGGATGAAGCAAATTACCGAATAGCTGGTGGATAAATGTGAAAGCATAAGGCTGTATATTGCGAAAAGGTTATTTTTATCGTCGTACTCGAAGTTTTGAAGATACAGATCTTCGTAGGAAATGTATGTAGCTATAGAGATACTGCACATACGCATCTCCCAACTCGACCTTCGCTAGGGGGTGAGTTCACCCCTTTGCTTCATTCTCGCTCCCTAACGCGTTTGTTTCCGTACGGCCACGGAGCACTCTCGTCGTCGAGGTAATAGCCAATTAACTAATTAATTCAATAAGCCAAGCTTCGCAACCCTGTATAGTAGAAAGTCTCTTCATATACACACAGATACGTCGTTATACACCATTGTACGATATATCGTGTTTAATGTCAACGCAAAAGCGTGGCTTCCTACGAAATTATAATTTTGAAAGGACACGAAGGAATTCTGAGAATTTTACTCATTTTTTTGAAGTGTTGCATTCTGATAACGCCTCGTCTTTTTTTCTTGGAAGATAACTACGCTCCATTCGCCAAATGTCAATTACAGAGTAGGACCCAGGGGCTAGGCTTGAGGGAAGGGGAAGTTGAAAGACATTACAAAAATTAGATAAAGAATACTGGAATTAAATAACGAATCCCTGGAAATTCTGGAAAAACCAACGAACGGGAGACTGGAAGTTTAACTGTTTAATCCAGGGGTAAAGAAGCTTATCCTATCCAATCATTGGGGTAAGACAAAAAGCTGTTGAATTTAGTACAAGAGGACCACAAATTATATAAAAAATTAGTATTCTGCAAGCCACGCGACGCTCATGGTTCAAAACGGTTCTAAATTCTCCAGAGCCCAGTCTCTGAATCTCTATTAAAAAGTAACCTTTGGACTTAGGAAGGAAAAGTAACAAACTTTCTTGGAAAGCTTACTTGAAGAACACCACGAGTTTACTTCATCCTAAAAACCATGTGGCTTTAATCAATAAAATGAATAAAATCTAAAACTAAATTTAAAAGAAACTCTAGATTTGATGAAAACATCCCCGAATCAACCCTCCTTTACCAAACTCCCAAATCAGAACAATTTAAACTCAATGTTACCGAGACTTACCCGAAGATTCGTTAAAGAACAAAAATAGATAAAATACAAAAGTGCAATGACCCGTAGAAGTGTCTGGTTAAAACATTGAATTTTCGTACATGAACGCTAAAGCTTTTGCATAAGTGAGAAAAAAAAGTATGGCTCGGGACGAAACAATACGGTTTGAACAAAGTTTGAAAGAATTTCAATTGACAAACGCGAGACAGAATCGATAACTGCCTATACGCGTACATAAAAAAAACGTGATCGGGGAATGGAACTGTAGCTAAAGCCCGGTTCTATGTGTTCCAATCGATATTCTATAATTACTCTCAACACCAAGGGCGAAAGAGAAAACGATGGAAAACGCGAGGGGCATAGGGTACATGGAAAAGGGAGAGCGAGGAGGTACAGAGGGAATATCCTGACACCTATATTTCGCGCAAATTGCTTTGGCAGTCGAGGCCTGGAATATTCATCGAAGCCGGATTATCATAGGTGTAATTAAGTAATATAAAGTATTAAGTAATAACCCGCGGATAATCCAGGAGCGCCAGGATTATAAGTATCTACAGCCGTAACAAAAAAGCTCGTAAGCTCGGGAAACACGAGTTGGCGAATAAACCTGGATAACATTTTTGTATACTTTCCTTCTTCCTTGTAACGAAACTCCCATCGCATTTTCCATTGTACGAAACGGATAAAACAAACATTTCAAAGAATTATTCGAAGGACTAATTCTGCGTTTTATTCGAAGGACTAATTTTTGCAAACTTAAAATGGTATCGACTGTAGGAGTGAGTTTTATCAACGTTTCTTTAGATCCGATAATTAAGCGAAAAAAATGAGCAGAGCGTCAAAAAATAGAATGTACTAATGTTTCTGCGTTTTATTCGAAGGACTAATTTTTGCAAACTTAAAATGGTATCGACTGTAAGAGTGAGTTTTATCAACGTTAAAAAAAAATGAGCAGAGCGTCACAAAATAGAATGTACTAATGTTTCTGCATTTTATTCGAAGGACTCATTTTTGCAAACTTAAAATGGTATCGACTGTAGGAGTGAGTTTTATCAATGTTTCTTTAAATCCGATAATTAATCAAGAAAAAAATGAGCAGAGCGTCAAAAAATAGAATATACTAATGTCCCTGCATTTTTTTAAGGGTTGTTTGTCGATAGATCGGGAAAATTCACTTATTTTCTTTTAATTAATTATTACATCGCAATATCGCAAGCTGATTGTCCCATTCGTTCTCCGATAAGACATTATGGCTTTGTTCAACAAAATAAAAAAAAAACAATGAAAAAGATGTACGCTCGTACATCCGATATCATCAAGCAAAGTATTTCGCGAAATAGTCCGTTTCTGCGCTCGTTCCAAGAGAGTTGGATGTAGTTTTACACATGCATAAAAGCTTAGAGAACGAACGAACGTTAATATATACGTAACGAGAGTAACCGCGTATGAGCCAAGCATAATCGGGGGTTGTACAGGGGGTGATAGTGGCGGCGAGTAGGAGAGAGGGGCTTAGCAAGGGGGATGAAATGAGATAAACTTTTAATTAAGACGCTCCCGGTAGTTAGCGACACACAATAGGTGAGCCGGAAGTGAGCTTCGCTGCGGTGCGAACGAGTTGGAAACGCGACGAGTTTTGTGATTACTTCGACCTCGAGCGTTTGCCAGCGCCCGAAGTGTGCTGGCTGCTGTACCGTTGGGTGGGTGACGTTAACGCGATAATGGTACCGTTGACTCTTCTCTGAGAATACACACGTGATGACAAAGTCGGCGAGAGAACGAGGCGATGTGTCTTTGTGTCAAGGAAGAACATACCGTTGAGCGAATCGGTACCGATATATTTCCGGTCTCATACACCTCCTGACTTTCCTCGAGTGAATCAATCAGTGCCATCTAAGCGATGGTCGAGAGAACGAACTAATGATCAGTGACTTGACGATTTACGCTTCAATCATCTTGCTACTACGAAACAATTTACAATTTTCACATTGCCTAAAACTTCGCATGGACAAGATCGATATAAAACAGTCGATTGCCCTCGGAATTCGTATTTAAAAAAATTACACAAAAAATCTTTTCGCGTTGTAAATTCGAAAATAATGCAGCAACGTCGGGGAAGTTTGGGGTAAAAAAAATTATCCGAGTTTGTGAAGAATGTCTGATATTTATATCGCACAAATAGCGATACAAGGAGAAAGAGGGTGGAAGAGAGAAAGAGAGAACGAGAGGTTTTGGGTCAATAATTTAACGAAGTCAAACTGGCTGGTGGCTGGAGAGAGTACGAGTGGAGGGTTGGTTGCCGGTGACGAGAGGATTTGGGGTGAGAGGGCTAACGAACGCGTGCGAAAGCTTGCCGCACGCGGCGAGCTTCGATGCCCAACGGTTTACCAGCCCACAGTAGGCAATGGCAATGGCACCAGTAGCGGCACCCCCCCCCTCCTCTCCCAACCCCCATCGCCAATGTAGCTCGGCACAATCAATTGAACGCCAATATGTGTTCTATATACGTATCCTCTCATTCTTTCTCACTCTCCCGGACTACGCAGCTTGATCCCTTTCCATCTCTCTCTCTCTCTCTCTCCCTCTC
>JAPYZU010011067.1:0-12530 GCA_030523005.1 Tryphoninae sp. B BG-2022a | reverse complement strand
TCAACGATTACTACTTTACCAGTCGGAATAATGCTTGTAAAATAGAAAATAAAATCCATTTTTTAAACTTAATCAACGCCGAAGATTTTCGCATAATAAAATAAATCTCGTAATCGTTGTTTCAATTAATCGAATTTATCGATTCGATTAATTGATTCAACGATTACTACTTTTCCAGTCGGAACAACGCTTGTAAAATAGAAAATAAAATCTATTTTTCAAACTTAATCAACGCCGAAGATTTTCCCGTAATAAAATAAATCTCGTAATCGTTTATTCAATTAATCGAATTTATCGATTCGATTAATTGATCAACCCATCGAGACGCTTTTATTGAGCGGTCTTAATTACCACTCCTTAAAGATTTTTGGTACTTTATTCACGCGTACCGATATATCGTCGTGTTCCACGGAGTTTGGATTAAATTGTGCCGCGACGTGGTCGGGAATGGCGAGTGAATGGTGCCGCTGATTTTCTTGCTCTCGATGTTCCTGAGCACGTGTGGCCAAGAAACGTGACCGCGGGGCGATCGAGTGACGAAGCTCTATACCTCGTAGCTTCTATATACATATACATATATACGCGACAAAGTCGTCGACAGTAACGAAACGGAACTCGACTTGCATTTATTCAACCATAGGTCCTGAGTATGCGCGTACGTTTGGGTGTGCGGCCGCGTGCGTGTATGTCCGCACCGGCGAATTCCTCCTGGCGACGTGAATGACGCAGCGGGGAAAAACGGGGCCACCTATAGTATTATAAGTACAAGGAGACTTCCACAAAAGTCCGGGACCGGTTTCGAGAAAAAAAAAGGAAGAAAAAAAATTTGCATATCGTAAGAACGAGGGTATACTACAAATTAATTCGAGGTGATAACGCGCGTTTCGTGCGTGAATCATCGAACGAACCGACCAAATTATCCAAGCGATTCTCGCCAGGTGTAAAAAATTCGAATAAAAATCGAAAGTCCGACGTAACATAATGTTTTCTTTTTTCTTTCTCTTTCGATCAAATAAAAAAAAAGAAATACAAAATTTGAAGGAGAAAAGAAAGATACGTATTGCAATTTATTCGAATCAAACACACCGATCGATACGGTCGTATAATTTAATGCCGATGTATTCGAGTCATGGCTGTACCGAAAAATTGCACAATTTCTTTCGCGAAGCTGGGATATTCGCGTATCTGCATGAATTTTCAATCATTCGACACAGATGGAAATGTGGGCAATGTATAAAATGCATATATGCATGTAAACGCATTATGGTAAGCGGCAATGGGCGGTTTTGAGAGGATCGTCTCGCGTCGTCGTCGAGACGTTCGACGTCAACGAATCGGGACAGCCATGTTAGGAATCGGTGGAAATCGATAGTATACCGTACGAGAATTACTGCATGAGATTACCTACGAGTTGTTGAAGCTGCGAGCTGAACATAACGTATATATATTATATGGGCAGTGAAAGGAAGAGTGCGCGTTCGCTTATAAGAGCCTGGAGGAACATACTTCTCCGAGCTCTAAAGAGGACCGTAAACAAGACAGCGCATACGTATACATACATTTATATACACGAAAGAAGTCGCGTGGGCCGTGACGCAAGGTCGCGTTCACGAGCGCCATATTAGCTCCTCTTAATTACGTTTATCAGTGAAATTTTGTGTCTGGGAATGAAAGCGAAGGCAGGTCGTGTACCCACGCTGTTTTAAAGTTTCTTTGACGATTCGTGTACCTGCGATCAATAATGACAAGAGTGATCGAGTTTCGTTCAAGGACGTGAATTTTTTTTTTAGGCGATTTTCTTTGTTTATGCGAATTGAAATAATGCGGATGAACTGAAGAGCAAATTTTTGTTGGTTGTATATATTTGTATATGTAGATGGTAATGTCAGATTAGCCATTGTGTTACAGGTGTGAAAGCAACCGCAGGGTTTGCCCGCTTAATGGGGAGCGAGATCAACCCTCGAGGACGATGGAAAAGCATAAAGAGACACGGGGATGAGCGATAGGAGATCCTAATGGGCCTTATCCACTAGCCAAAGGCACTCGGACGTGCTTTGCTTATACTCGTTCTGTTTCTCGTATACATGATGATGATGCAGCGCCGTCTAGCGTCCAAGATCTCGCGGCTGCAAATAACACACTCGTGTCGACCAACGTCACGTTCTCGATGAAAATAAACCAAAATGTAAAAGGAAACGACGCGTCGAATAACAAAAAAACAGATAAATAAATTAATTTAGAAGGAACAAGAAATAAGAAACGAACTCATGATCGAAATTTATAAAATTTGGAAGAGAAAGACATCTCTTTCTCTCTCTCTCTCTCTCTGTAGAGAATTACTCTACAAGAGACGAACTCATAATCAAAATTTATAAAATTTTGAAGAGAAATACATGTCTTTCTCTCTCTCTCCCTGCAGAGAATTACTCTACAAGAGACGAATTCATTATCAAAATTTATAAAATTTAGAAGAGAAAGCCATGTCTTTCTCCCTCTCTCTCTGCAGAGAGGGAGAGAGAGAGAGATGATGATGATGATGATGAATAATTTATTATGCCCTAGCACGCTATAGGGCAAATTACACGATACCATAACTGAATCAGTTGTGTATAACAATCCAGAATAGTTAGGTGCTATTATAATAATTATTATAAATTAATTACTATTAAATGAGAGAGAGAGAGAGAGAGAGAGAGAGAGAGAGAGAGAGAGAGAGAGAGAGAGAGAGAGAGAGAGAGAGAGAGAGAGAGAGAGAGAGAGAGAGCGGAAAAAGCCACGAATTACTCCAAGAATCTTTGCGACATTTACACCGTCATCGACGAATCGTTTCGTCTTTACAAGCGTTGATGTTACCGTCTGCGAGTTTATCATAAATCCCGATGAGCGTGTGTGTACATATCCCGAGAGCGCTAACATACGCGCGTTATATATGATCCCCTCGGCATTATGGACTTCTCTGAATGATACGCGCAATGACTGTCGGTGCTGATGTATCGCTTCTAATATGACTCTTGGGGTGAAACCTGTTGCGTCGTCCAGTTGTAAAATGAACAAAGTACGTGTACGTGTACTGAAGTACACGTGTATTATATACAGATATACATATATATATATATATATATATATATATATATATATATATGTATATACCACTCGATTCTCGGGTTTCGATTAAAAGCCCGGCGTTTAACTTAATGCCGCATGCTCGAGGGTGATAAGTGAACGAATAAAGAGAGATGCGCAACAAAGTGTAGGCTCATTGACAAGCCCACGTTACTCATCTCGAGATGTGTAAGCTTTATCGCGTGTATGTACGAAGTATAAACGAACATGCTAATAGCTTCCTCGCCTACACCACTCTCTCTCTCTCTCTCCCTCATTTCGCCACTTCCACTTACTTAACTCACTTTGACTCATCGCGATATTTCTATACAAATACACGCCAACGACACGATTAAAACAGGAATAAACTAGACAAAATAATAATTATCGATTAATAATTAACGATCTTTCAATCTATAATTTTCTCATCGATCGTTAATTCGAAAGAAAAATCGATATGACAATAAAATAATGTTTAATGGATATTCTTCAAACCTCTCGTTAAAGTATACGATTTTACGTCGTTTTCGAATAATTCGTAATAAATACGATCTTACGAGCGCAATCTGATCGTGGATCATTGATCGAAAGGCGTTTTACGAAATGATCCACGAGCAACATTATTACGTCAGTGATGTTTGATTTTTCATCCATTTATTTCCTCGTTTCATCGTCATGAATGAACGAAACACAGCCTGTGTTTATCGAGGATTAAATAAAACGTCACGCAGATAACTTAATAACAGAGCTCGCGCGAATCGATTTAATATACCTATTTATTTCGTATTACCGTTATATATCGGAAATTGTCGGGTCGATCATTAAAGCGTGAAAAAAGTATGATGTACCTTGGCTGGTTCGTTATTACATATATCTCTCTCTCTCTCTCTCTCTCTCTCTATATATATATATATATATATATATATATATATATATATATATATATTTGTAAGCACACGTGTGTATACGTGTGTCACGGTATGTAGCAGAGAGAAGAGCGTTGCTCGTAGGCAAACATGCTAATGGGTAGGGTCGCTCACCCGACACACGCCATCACACGGAACATGTCCGTGTGTATACGTGTTTCTGTACGTAGAACATAACGGGCTTTTGTCTTCTTGCTCTTTCTCGCTATGTGCGTGAAAGAGTACTCGAGCATGGCATCGAACCTGGTCTCCGAGACTATTCTTCCCTATTTTTCTTCCCCTCATTTTATCTTTGATTCTTGCATCATTTTCGTCACGAGTGCACGAAAACGAGTGTTCCAAGTATCCACGAGAGGAGTTGAACAATTACAGTGATTCAACAATCTTGTCGATACTTATTTTATTTGTAAATCTTTTCCCACCGGGGATCGATCAATTTTATTCGTCATGCTAATTTTTCGATAAATTTTTCATTTTTCTTACTTTTTTTCTTCCTCACGTTTTCGGTTAAAGATACATCGTTACCAGCGACGAGACGTATAATTATGGGAAAAAAAAGACTTGAAAAACTCGGTTTTTCAATTGGGACGAAACGATGCAACGATGTTACGTTCTGTATAATCATCGTGAAAATGTTGCCATTCGGGGTTTTTGTTGATCCTTTTTTTTTCATTACCATCGTGTAAAATTCAAGGGAACAGTGTTCCTTGGTAGAGAGCAATGTTTCTTTTTCGTTAACCTTCCCGCATTATTATTACCGGGAGCGAGGAGCTTGATGAGCATTCACTCGACCATTACTTTTAAGAGCTTTCGACTTTAAAGCTTCAAATATTATGTGTTTCGTACGGCTACTGTTGTTGTTGTTGTTGTTGTATACACACAAGCAAGAACGTAGATACATGCACATATTTATAGGACAAACGCCCTGCACGCGAGGTTGAAAATCATCAGGAGCAACGTGACTGTGTCTGTGTGTCTCTCTGTGTGTCTGTGTGCAAAAGAGAAAGACAGACAGACAGAGACTCTGTGATTATTTCCAAGTAAAGAATAAAACGTCACGAATGCGAGGCATTCGAGCGATTCGCAATTTTGCCACGAGTTAAAATACGCTTATGTACACTTTAAGCGGATTATTGCCCGCATGTTGGGGTCTCTACCCCCTTGAAAACTTTTCTCGATCGGACTTGGCACTTATCTACTTTATCATCCGACATTACGTGTCCCGAGAGTTTTCTAGATGGCCATAGAGAATGTTTTATCGTCCGGTAATTCACGGTGTCGTAATACTGATTAGTCATTACGTCAGTTCTACGAACACTGCATTTGCACTGCCGCGAACGGTTTCGTCTTGGATAGAGAAAGAGAGAATGGATGCGAGAGTTAGAGAGACAAATGTACTAAGAGACAAACTGGGAATGGACTTTGCACGTTTGCCGGAAGACGATAAAAACGTAACAATAACGGTACACGCGAGTTAATCGTCACTCTGTCGTCACTCTTAACCAATATATATGTAAGCGTCCTGTAACACTAACTACTGGATTACAGCATGGATAATATACGAACGCGAATGACAATGACCGCACGAGTTAAGCGCTCCGAGCAATTTTTAGAAGGCAAAACAACGTCCTCGAAAACGCTCGTAAGAAACGTTCATAAACGTATCGAAACGTAACGACGATGCTTGTGAAATTACGATCGGGACTTTGTTTTGATGACACCTATACCGTGGAAATGATTTATTTCTCATGGAACTAATTACTTCAAAATCAATTTTTTTAAATTGTGAAATTGATTAACTCGTCACTTTCGTTCATGATTCTTGTAAATTGTTGAAATTTTTCAAACGCGCTATTAGAAGACTCGATAATTATACGTAGACAAAAAATGGTCTTCCCTCGTGACCATTAAAGGTTTAAATTACAGCATTAACTACATATACACACACACACACACACACACACACACACACACACACACACACACACACACACACACACACACACACACACACACACACACACACACACACACACACACACACACACACACACACACACACACACACACATATATATATATATATATATATGTATGTATACAGTCCATGTACATTCAATCGTTGCTCTATCTATATATACAAACGTTTTTTTCTTCTTAAAATAAATCTCTTCGATGGTATAGCCAGGAGTATAATAGCCATCGAGAATCTCGTTCAGGTGCCTCTAGCCTCGGAAATAATTTGCGGGCAACGGTTTTTCCAGCAGCTAGTCACACATTGAAAGGATGTGTTCGTTTTGTCCCTCCCGGTGGTAGTGGTGGGTTACAATACGTGCAATGAGGCTCGAGTCAGCCGACTACGAGTATTGTAGAATTATAGTCGTAGTGAAAGAAGAAGAAGAAGAAGAAGAAGTAGTAGAAGAAGAAGAAGAAGAAGAAGAAGAGGAAGGAGGCGAGTAAAAGCGAAGCGTGGTATTACATAGATCTATATATATATATATATATATATATATATATATATATAAAGTACATGGGTAGAATTACTCGTAGAGCGTATATCTAAACCCTAGACGTCGAAGAACGCGGCTACGACGAAGAGTTACGTGGCATCGTCGTCGTCCTCGGGAGAGTGGACGTCCGACGCCGTCGTAGTAGATACGTAGTAGTAGTAGTAGTAACGGAACGTCCACTTACCCGGATATCCCTCGGGAATCACGATTTCCGGTCCGACCTTGACGTCGTGGCGATAGCGATGCATCAGCAACGTTGCCGTGACTCTCAGTGATCTCTGCTGCTGTTTGTAGAGCAGGACGGGCCTTCCTCCGGTACCCTCGAGTCTTACGACCCTCGGCAGTGAGAAACGATCGAGAAATTCACCGAGTGGCATAAAACCACCCGCGGAACTCGAATTACCCTCGGCGGTTGCTTCTCGCGAGCTTGGCAATGATTTAGCCAACGATGGCATTTCCCCACTCGATATCGTCGAAAATTCACCGTTCGATGACATTTCTGTAGATTCTTCGTTTACTTATTATTCTTGCGATTATTATTATATACTAAAATTTGTTTAGATGATTTTTCGTTTTCGCTAAGAATGAAAAACTGTTATTATTCCTTGTTGTCGTTGCTTGTTTCACACTCGTTTAACTACGACAACACTTCGAGCGTCTTCTCGCGCCACTGAAGACTTTTCCAATCATGTCCTTTAGATTTTGCGATCACGAAGACGCGATCGAGTTCCTACTCGACGTGTACACTTTTCTCGTTTTTCAACGAACTCGTTCGCGTTCCTTTCTGTTTTCCACGAATAACGTTCCACGATTTCACTCGATTTCTCGCTTTCCGATCGAAACAAAATCAAGAAAAACGCGACGTACACGCAGGTGCCTCTCAAAAATTCTAGGCACTATCGTCACGAAGAATCGTCGAATAAAAATTGTCGTTAATAATCAATTTTTGCGAATAACTTCGTATATAAACATCCGCGTTCTCGTTACTCGCGTATCCAAACGTTCGGAGGAAATACCGATTCGAGAATAGTTGTTTACCGGTTAATAAAACGGGTTTACAGATGGTCGAAGCACTTTCTTTCACTTATGTCACCTGGTCCTCGCGGACCGAGAAAAGCGTCGAGAGAAGTGAGATCGGGTGAGTTCCCCAGCCGGTGTACCGAGTCGCGGAGTCACTGTCACTTTTCCGGACAAACGATCGTTCGTTACCGGGTGAACGTCTCACGCACGTTTCAAAACCGCGTTTCCGCGCAATTTAACCCCACCCCCCACTCTCGGCACGGTTTGTTGGGACTCTTTTCCCTGCCCCCACAATAGCCACCACCACTTCACCGGCTTCTAGCGCAACTTCGTAACGCGGGCCCACCGTATACACGGGCGATCTCTCGCGCGCAACTTCTTTGTCGCTTATCGCGCACGTTGATTCATCGACGCGGGAGCGCGCGTGCGCGCGCGTGACGAATCGAGGATTCCGCGGTTGTCACGGCTCGCGTACCTTCGCAAATCGTCCGGAAAACGAAGGTAAATTTGTTCCGCGATGCGAACCATCCACCGGAGGCGATCACCGTTTCTTTCTTTCTGTTACACTGAACACACGCACATGTACAATGGACGGTAAGGAAAATTCTCTCTGTGTGAAATAATATCTGTGATGTGGCGATGTGTCGAGCACGTAGTTTATTTATCTGTATATAGGATGGCGGAACCACGAGGACTATCCTCGCTTGTCACGCTCCGTCGAGATTCAACCGAAGCGTTTCACTCGAACGCAAACCCCGAATCCAACCGAGAGTCTCTCCGGAGGTTTGGATAAATTCTACGTTGCGGCGCAAAGCTGTGTCGAGACAGGGATTTCTAAGCTGAATCTTCCTCTCGTTTCTCTTCCTCCGTCTCTTCGTTTTTATTCCTTCCTTCCTCCTCTTCTCCCTCTGCCTTGATGTTTTAGCTTCGTCCTTCGCCACCGACTGACCCTGTATTCAAGGCTCTACTTCCAGGTAATGATGCGTTTCGAACCGTTTCACGAACCACCTTCGCAGGTGGCTGTTTCGAAAAGTGATGAAAAAACGGAGATTTTTCTTTCGTTATTTACGTATTTTGTTTTATTTTCCAAGTTTTTCGAAGATGCGAATATTCACTGATCGCTAAACGTTGCCGTGAGCAACGTAACTCAGCGTAACCGCGTCGGAATTGTGGCGAATTTTATTATCGCTTATATTTTTCAATTCTGTTATCGCGTTTTTACTTCCTCTTTTCTCCCACGGTGTTTATTCCCTTATCGGGAGCAATTTTGCGTTATGCACGAGCGAGTACGCGATAGCGCGAGCGACGATAGCGACGCAGTTCGCGTAGCTTTCTCAATGGTACGACCTGTCGCGTCACCGATTTACCCCGAGAATTTCTCCGATATTCGTTCTAAAGCCGGTTACGGCCTCGAACACTTTTTTTTATTTATCCGCGTTTATTTATACGCGTGGTCGATGACTCGATAATGATGACGTTCTCGCGATTAATCCGATCGTCGCGATCGAATTTTGCGATTTAACGCCAAGATTCGCCGTTTGCACTTCGGGACGATATTTCACTCGAAGCTCGAAGATAAAACGAGCTTTCCTTTGTCTCAACTTTTCCTACGTTCCATCGTTCGTCGCACTTTGCACCGTGGGAGAGGAAGAGAACAATGATTGTCCAAAACTTTCGATAACGTACGTCAAATTATTTCAATTTGAGAAAGGAAAAATTGTTTCTAGGACGGAGATTTCAATGCGTGTCAGGAATTAAAGGCGATGTAGGAAGAGTCGAAGAGTTTTGGAACGTTTCGTCCGGCGAACGATTCGCGATCCATTCATCGCCGCTACGTGCGACACGAAGTGTGCTACTTCGCGTAAGAGGATCGATTATTTTATAAATCGAGCTTGAACGATCGGCTAGCTCGATTCTACGGGAGATTGACAAATGGCGCGAAACTCGACTTTTTTTTGTCACGCTTCACTCTTATCTCGTATTACACACGTTTTCTCGATGCGTCGCGACGTTTATGATTTATCCTCGAACCGATCCGAGTCTCATAGCGAAGATTATTGTTCACGTCGAGAGCGAATTTCCCGGATCGTTCTTACGACAGAATTTTGTATCTTGCTTTTTTCTTTCGTGAATGATTTCACTCCGAAGATTTCGCGACGGTGAATCGGAATTCCCCAACGTCCCACGCTGATCGTCGCGAGAAGATTAGAAAGGATCGCCGATGATATTTCGCTCTTTTTTGGCTACGCGGTTATTGGTTTGACGTAGGTCAGGCGCCTCGGTTCTCGATCACCGACTGCATAATCGCCGACGTCTACCTGGACACAAGGATCAAAGAATTCTCGTCAGCGTTGCGTTATAACGATCGACACAAGGCTTCGCCCTTGAATTTCAATCTTTACGAATGATTTATGAAAATTTAATGACGCTAATTATCTCAAAATTATCCAATCAAAAAATCAGGTTTAATCGAACGTTCCAATAAATTGCAATGATACGATTCGATAATTACGTAAAACATTTGAATTTTTAATTCCCTCCCTTATCTACCCTCTGTAAATTTCGATCAAAATTCAATTTTTAGGGATAAATCGATCGGATCGGATTTGAAGTCGCATTATTCGATCGGTAAAATACAAATCTCTAATTTCGCGCGTGTCCGAGACGAGACTTCGTGCGGGTACGTGAAAATTTCGTACTTTTTGGAGGAGATCCGATCGGAGTGGCGGACGCGAAGTCACTGACGCCTGAAAGCCGGTGAGCAGAGTGTAAGAGGCACGGGGCAGCACAGGCCACCAACACTGACTCATGCCACACCGGTTCGTGTGAGCACGAGCGGTAGGGGCCTGATCGGCCCACAAGCAAGCTCTCCACACGCACCATCAACCGGCCCAGTATCGACGTTACCACCACTCGATTCGCCGCAGACTCATCCTCGTTCTCTCGTACGCTTCCATACCGATATATATATATATATATATNATATATATATATATATATATTCGTATCGCCGATCTCGATCGGGCCTTACCGATATAAAGATCTTTAAAAACTCCCAGATAACACATCTTATCAATATCCATTTTCGCTCCAAAAAAAGGGTCGACAGTTCCGTGACTTTGTTGTCGTAACATTCGCGCAAAATGAACAAATTGGGGGAAGGCTATGGGGTACGGAGGCCGTAGAAAAAAAGAAAAAAGAAAATTTCACAGGCATTAGGCACACTCCCATTGTGTTTTCGAAGAGCTGTTACTTCGTAAGAAAAGAAAAAAAACACTCTTCGACTCTCATAATACGCACTGGGAGAGCATAATCATGCGTAATCATCATCGTTGCTTCGCTACCGTGCTACCGCTCTCGCGTACACGCGTACACCCATCGTTTCGCCATTACGTTAACTCGGGCTTACACATACGCACGTTGAAAAATACTTATATACGACGATGCGTATGGAATTTACGAAAATACGGTGAAGCTGACTAGGTAGAAGGAACGTTTTCTACGTACTTGGAATCAGGAATTCCCGCGAGTCGGGCGACTTCATCGCGAGGGTACTCCTCTTTTCTCTCATCTATGCCGGGAATAGCTCTCTCATAAGCGTTTTACTCTTACGACAGACTATCGCTCGGGTATTTCTACGCGCGTTCGTAACTGTGTGCGTGTGTGTAGATACGCGCTCACGCACGAAGGAGACGTGTGTTGCCGCACGAGAGCGAACGAGTACACGCGAACACACAAACACACACACACACACACACACACACACACACACACATATATATATATATATATATATATATGTATATATGGATTGCCTTTTCCACTTTTCCCTCTCCTCGTCCTCCTCCGTACCGCGGCTTTTTGCTCGTCTTATTGTTCTACTTCTTGTTTTTGCGCCAGAGCGACTCTCGAGAGTCGTTAAATCGTGGGTGATCCAAAAAAACCTTTCGAGATTACGGGAGGAGATGTTGTTTCACGAATGCGACGCTAGAGTACGCGATTGAAGGAGGGAGGAGAAGTTTCTAGTGACGCGGATTTTTTATTTTTAGGAACTGATTATGTACGAAAATTGCATATTAATATTGTTCTCCGTGAATTTTTGTCACGTCAGTCGTTCGTCCTCACTCAAAATTTAGCAATGCATGAGTGGGTCAAGTCAACCTCGAGACCTTTTATGTATAAATCCATTTGGATCTTGTAAGATATTAAAATTATCAAAAAAATGGCTATTTTTTGGCCAAAAATCTATTTTTGGGTCCATCCATGTCCGGATTTCAACAACCTGTCAATCAATGTTTATGTAACTTATAGATTTTCTTTATAAGAGCTCAAAGAAGTGTCTTCTAGAATTTTAAAACTTTACAATTCTGTTATCCATTCAATTTCAACAAAAAACAGTTTTGTTTCAGGTTTTTTACTGATTGCACGGAGACGTGTGAACGAATTTTTTTGATTTTCACCTATTACTTATATTTCAATACGTTTCAACTTTTCCAAGAATTTCAACTCATTTGAACAATTGTAACATAGAATTTTTATAATTTTTCAGCATATTTGCCAATGTGAGTGCCTATTAAAACGTCCCTAAGGAATATGTTAATCAACATTCACAAAATATCATAAAAATAAAATTTGCAATTCTTATTATGTAAAGTTGTAGTTTACTAATGTAAATCTAATAAAAATCCAGTCACCACCTTTCGTAAGAAAGGTGGTGACTTGATTTTATCTTGAGCTTGATGTTATCTTGAGTAAGAGCCTAATGGCTCTTACTCAAGATAACATCAAGTTATATCAAGAACGATACACATAGTTCTATATTATCAATAATAATCCACAATAACATAAAAACAAAATAATATTTCAATACCTGACAGTTCAAGTAAATGATCAATAGAACGCAGAGTCCAAAGCGCGAAGTACGCGTACTTGTTTGGTTTCTTCTGGTACGTCACTATGAAACTCGTAGGAC
>JAPYZU010011051.1:0-12467 GCA_030523005.1 Tryphoninae sp. B BG-2022a | reverse complement strand
TTATATTATATTATATTATATTATATTATATTATATTATATTATATATTATATCGTATTACATTATATTATATTATATTATATATCATATTATATCATATTATATTATATATCATATTATATCATATTATATTATATTATATTATATTATATTATATATTATAATATATTACAATCTTAATTTTTTTGAGAAAAAAAACATGAAAACAGATTTTAATTTCCATTTTAGAAAATAATTTTGGATACACTGTTTGTCGTAAGGTTCGTTGTAAGGATTTTTGTTGTTGTTGAAAAGTATCATTTCTGACTAATGAAGTTTGCGATTGGCGCATGAATGCTGAAAATTGAAAATTGTGGTTGATGAATAAATCTAGAGTCGTCATCGTCGAGCTTGAAACTTGGATCATCGTCAGTATGTTTTCGGAGAAATTTCTTAGCTCGCCGTTTCGCCACGTCATTGTGCAAACGTCGGTAGAAGTTCAGAAGCAATTCAGGTAGTCGTTCCTCAATAATGGCAAACTCACGATAGCACATTCAGTCACGATTCAGTCCCGGCTTGACGAAGAGCAAATAGTCCAGAAAAAGGGGAATTCTCGTTCTAAACTTAAATACAATATTTCTTCCCTTTTATCATTTATCAATTAATTTTCGATAATCGATCGTAAATGTTTGATAACGAATTTGGCGATAATTAATAACGCGAATCGTTGCACGAAATAATATTTTTCGTGTAAATAAAAATAAAGCTATCGGTTCATTCGTCAATGTCGTTCTCGTTACGAGATGATTTAACGAGTTCGTTAATCATGCGACGTTGTTAATAACTAATTTCGTAATATCAGTCGAGGTTGACTCGACGAAAAAGAAGAAAAAACAATCGTGTGTACGTATGTACGCACGTAAGAAGTTATACTTCTTTGGTTGTGAGAAAAAAAAGAATTTTTTTTTACGCACTCAAACAAATTTTAACTCAGTGAAATGATCGATAAACGATATTAAATGTCATGAATATAAATTTGAATAAATAACAGTTAAATTGATTGATACAATATTTATTTTATACAGTTTACTTTTTTTCTTATTGACGTAGTCGGCAAGCTGGAGGTCGTTTTGCTGATTGTTTTATTCATTTTATTGACTTCGTTACGTTTATTATAAGTTCTACATTTCTCTGCATTTATTTTAAGCATCTTGGGAACTAACAAACAACAGAAACGATTAAAATTGCTAATTACAATCGTTTAAATGAAGACAGTTAAAAATAACAATAATATAAATATAAATAAACGTAAATATCAATTTTTCAATAATAATATTTTAATAATAATTTAATTCTTGAAAAATTGATAGTTACGTTTATTTATATTGCAAATAATTGTTACATTATTATAATCTTCAATCTTAGATGATAATTTCCAAATAAAATAACAACACGTGATAATAATCTGAGTCCATTGAACAATTGCGCCACTTGGTTCTGCGGAAATCTTACGTACTATTTCTGTATCTTACTGTACAGTAGAGATGACATAATATATGTAGTATGTGCACAAACTCTGATAACTTCAGACCGAAAAGAAAAGAAAAGACATTCTCACTCGCAACTAACTTCATGCCGTGTGACGTCATTTCGAGTGCAATTCTTACTTGCAACTAACTTCATGGCGTGTGACGTCGTTTCGAGAGCAGTTCTCACTCGCAACTAACGTCATGGTGTCTAGCGTTGTTTCGAGTGCAATTTTCACTCGCAACTAACTTCATGTCGTGTGACGTGGTTTCGAGAGCAATTCTCACTCGCAACTAACTTCATGACGTGTGACGTCAATTCAAGTGCAATTCTCACTCGCAACTAACTTCATGGTGTCTAACGTCGTTTCGAGTGCAATTTTCACTCGCAACTAACTTCATGGCGTGTGACGTGGTTTCGAGCACAATTCTCACTCGCAACTAACTTCATGACGTGTGACGTCAATTCAAGTGCAATTCTCACTCGCAACTAACTTCATGGTGTCTAACGTCGTTTCGAGCGCAATTTTCACTCGCAACTAACTTCATGGCGTATGACGTCATTTCAAGTGCAATTCTCACTCGCAACTAACTTCACGGCGTGTGACGTCATTTCAAGTGCAATTCTCACTTGCAACTAACTTCATGGCGTGTGACGTCGTTTCAAGCGCAATTTTCACTCGCAACTAACTTCATGGTGCGTGACGGTGCTGCGCGCGCAGTTCGTGACATCGAGAAAATACACTCCCATGAAAACTGTCTAACGTGCCTAAAGAAGTATAATTTGAAAACGAAAGAGTCTGGCTTTACTATCGAGGAAGAGGAGCGCGACGAAGAGGGGGAACAAAATGTGTTCGTCGCTCCCGATAAATATGACCGGGCGGTGATTTACGAGGATTTAAATATTTATTATAATTCATTCATACGCAATAAGGAGACAGTCGAGTCGAGCCGTATTATCGTCTCGAGGATTTGCAGGGTATTAACGACGAGAGCTTGATTAGTACGCGGATTATGTATCCGGTACTCGGGGAGTACGTTGACACGATCGTAATAAAAATTGAGCATTCAAGATTTTTGTTTATTTTCGCTTTTACGTGTTTGCTTTATATCTCAATTTTATCCTTCAATTTCGTTCTTACCTTTAATTTAATTTTGTGTTTTTTTTTTATTTAATTTTATTTTGATTTTCAATTTAATTCTGATTTTGAATTTAATTCTCATTTTCAATATTTTGAATTTAATTTTGATTTTGAATTTAATTTTGATTTTTAATTTAATTCTGATTTTGAATTTAATTCTGATTTTGAAATTAATACTGATTTTGAAATTAATTCTGATTTTTAATTTAACTCTGATTTTAAATTAAATTTTGACTTTTAATTTCATTTTTATTTCAATTACATTTTTCTAATAATCGATTATTATTATTAAATTTTTGTCATTAATTTTATTTTTGCCTTAAATCAAATTTTTTCATTAATTTCGTTTTGATGTATAATACTATTTATATTTTAAACCGGAAGCCAGGATAGAGACGTTCAGAAAATTAAATCATCGAATTGAGTCTCAAAATGTCAATAGCATCGTAATTATGACTAAGAAAACGAAATTTACGACCGACATAAACAGAAAGTGAAAAAGAGACAGAGAAGTCGGCCAACAAAATGAAAAAGGGTCGAACTATGCCAACGGATGAATCATTGCCAAAGCCACGTGTACAAACACGTGTCCATAAATTTATCTGCGCAATGAAAATTGCCGTGTTTATGAGCTGCTAGAGACGTAAGAGAATTTTTATCACCGTACAAGCATGACGCAAACAAATTTTTGAATAGGGAGAAGTTAAACCCTCGAGTCTTTTCCGGGTTATGCAAGGTAAATAAAATATCCCTTATCTCGAAAATCCAACGAGAATCTTTCCACCCCTTTCTAATCGCTTCTTAAAAAGGGGTAGATGCAAATAAGGAAGTAACTTCATAATACACGTGCCATTAGTTCGTTTGTACAGTAGTGGGGGTAATCAGACAGGAATATGAAAAAGAAGAGTGGGGGGAATGTGCGTTATCACTCCCCTGTCGTAACACCGAGGTATACATAAAATTGACCCCTTTGGGCTAGTTTTACTAACACGTAAGGGTTCCCATGCTCACAAACAGATCGAGCAATGAGGATGAAGGGTTGTTACACTATTTTTCTATTTTCGTTTCATATCGTTACGATGCTTCTCTGTTACGTCACTAATCTCAAACAGAGGGGGCTGAAGTTAGGCATTGTAAAATTAAATGACACGTAAATCCAACGAGTCGACGTTTTGAATTTTATTTTCATGTTTTTTGGGGGTTGTTTTGCCCCCGTACGTATTTGGTTTAGTGCGTTAACGAGGCTGTTACGTGTATATTATATATATACAGGGTGAATTTCATAAGGTGTCTCAAACTTTATTTTAAGGTAGATGGGATCATTGCAAACAAAAGTTGCAAATATACATTAGGGATATTTTTGATAGTTTACGAGATATAAATGTTTAAAGTTGGTCCAATCAGAGCACGTTGAGAATCGCTGGAGCCGCCCATTCTTCGCCCTAGCAGCCAATTCTCGAGAAATAAAAATAACTGCGAATGTAATAAATAAAATTGACTGCTCTGAATTTTGCAACCCCAAATGTAGCGACCTACACTGTGCTGTCTCTATGACTAGGACGGGAATGGGCGGGCCCAGCGCCTCTCGCCACGCCCCGATTGGACCAGCTTTAAACATTTATATCTCGCAAACTATTAGAAATATCTCTAATGTATATTTGCAACTTTTGTTTGTAATGATCCGATCTACCTTAGAATAAAGCCTGTGTTACCCCTTATGGAATTCACCCTTTATATATATAAATATATATTGCATTTTGTACCGTCGCGACGAGTGGATCTAAAGGCTCGTATACTATTCGTAAATGCGAGAAAGAGAGGGAGCGATTGTACGCGTTCACCGACGTTGAAACACAGTGTGTTTATAACGTTGATAAATAAGTACGACGGGTCATTGTCCCGTCGGGGAGACGAGATTTGCGTTAAGCGAGCCGTATCGATGCGAACTGACGCTATACATATGTATACACGTGTCTATATATTCCGGTTGGCCAAAAAGTCATTGAGCCACTAATAGATGGACGTCGTTTGTTAGGGAAAAACGAGAATGGAAAGAATGGATTATTTTTTGACCAGGAGATAATAGATATTTTAATAATTATTTTGTTGGTGTGATTTATTAATTATTTATTATGTCATTATTTGTTGATAATAATTAATATATTTATAATATATTTACATATTTATAATAATTAACATATTCATAATATATTTATATATTTATAATAATTTATATATTTATAACAATTAATATATTTTATAATATATTTTATTATTAATTATAGATAGCATTCAATTACTTTTATTTAAAACACGTCGATAAAATAGGAACATATTAGTGACATATTGTAAATAATAATTAAAATTATTCAGATTTTTGAGGACGCTTCTGAAAATGAATGACGAACTCTTTACAATGATAATAAAAATAACAATAATGATAAAAATATAAAATTAATTATTTGATATAAATTATTATATAATTAATATATAATTATTAAATAATGACATATTATTATTATAAATTCGATTTACCATTAAACAATATGTATTATGAATAAAAAAATTTGTTTTCATCAAAATAAAAAGGATAAAAATAATTTCGTTTCTCGGGGATTCGATCTAGAAAACTCCACGAATATAGAAAAAGGCGCGAAAATTCAAAACGACATAAATAAAACGTCGTTACGAGACGATATTAAAAGTCCAAACAAAAAGCATTTGCCACGTTGGAGATAAAACCTTTCAACGTACTGAAAACAAACGAAGCATTGGAAACACTCGAGCATAATAATACGAGTAGTATATTCGTAATGTTATTACCGCGAGGATTATAAGGCGTAAGAAACGTAAAACGATGCGAACAACGAGTTATATCAGACGCGAAACCATTGGTCGTTTTAGCATCGAGCGGTCGTAACACAAATCTCGAAACGCTTTCATTAAATTAATTTACCTTGGGATTCCCGCGACACGACGCTTTTTCGAGAAACTTCGCGAGATACCGCGTACGTTACGAATTCGCGGAAGTCGTTGCTCGCCGCGCATCTCATTAATTATGCGCTATCGCATTTATAAAATTGTGAGAATTTGAAATAAAAAAAAAAAAATTTTTTTCTCTCATTGATCGTTAACATTTTTCCGTCGATAAAGAAGAATCGATAGAAGCAATGTGGATAGTGGAGGGGGTAGCGGGATTTTGAATCTCGCAAATCCGGTCTGAGGTGATTTACGAATTAATCGGATTGGGCCGTTTGATTATATTTTCATCGATCGATCCGATCGATTAATTCTCATAAGCCGGCATCGATGCCGTTTTAATAAATCGGCTATTAATAATCGACGATTAATCGATTCGTCGATCGATAACGTAATGAATAAGTTATGACGTTTGGTTTTTCTCTTTCTCTCTCGCACTTTGTTTCTTATTTACTTTTCGATTCTTCTTGCAAAAACAAATCTTTTTTATTTTATTTGTTTTTTTTTCTTTTTTATTCTCCGCGTATCCGCCGGTATTAGTCAGCCGGTTGATGTTACGAGGCGATTACATGCGCGGGATTTTATGCGTCTTGCATCTAGTGCATCATACGTCTCTTGGAACTTGGGGAGGGAAATGGAACCGCGGGTTAATCCGGTCGGTTCGACGAGGAGTTGAGGAAATGTTGGAACGTGAATTATTTATCAAAATGTTACTTTTGATTGACGATAAATAAATTCGTTGATTTAATCGGTTAATGTGGGGAATAAATAAATGAAATTAAGAAAATTAATAATGTTAGAAAAATGTGTGAATTAATTTATAATTAAAATCGAGAAAATTGATAAAATAAATTTAATTAATCAAATTAATCAAATTAATCAAATTAATAAATTCAAATTAATAAAATTGATAAAGTTAATCAAATTAATAAATTCAAATTAATAAAATTGATAAAGTTGATCAAATTAATAAAATCAATAATATTGATCAAATTCATAGAATTGATAAAAGTGATGAAATCTATAGAATCAATAAAATTGGTTAAATTAACGGAGAGGGCCAGTAGCATAGGGGGTAGCGTTCGCGACTCACACGCAGAAGGTTCCGGGTTCGAATCCTCGGCATGGATGAAATTTTTTCTATGTGTTTTTTCTGTGCTTTCGGTGATTCGGAACTCACCTAATACGATGGAAAAAGGCGAAGTACGCCGTGCATTGGAGTTTGTGTATACAACCCGGCCAATCACCCAGCCCGATATCTATCTAATTCGAGAATTCTAATATCAAAATTCTATCATGATAAAATTAACAAAATCAATAAAATTGATAAAATTGATCAAAAATAAACAAAATAAATAAAATCGCTCGAATCAAATAAAATGAATACTTCCATTGCTAAATTCGTCATATGGATTAATTTCAATTAAATAAAAAAGCAATTATCGTAATAAACAGCGAAATAAACACGAGGAAAGTCTCGTGGATCGACTCCCGGAAAAACAAAAACAAAAAAGGATCAGTTCCGCATTCACAACGATCATCGTGCAATCATAAAAAATCAAGTCCCAACCAAAACGTAGGGCAAGGTCGCCGAGAAACGCCTCTCGTTCTAGCGACAACGCAATATTAAACTACGACGCACCATTAGCAAATACAAAAAATAATAATAAAAAAACGAGTCGAGGTAAAAAAAAAACAAAAAATAAAAATAAAATCAATTCGACGAAAATAAAATTAACATATTTCCCGAACTCGTTAGCGGAATCGGAAGATCGTCGACTATGAAAAAAAGTTTGTTTTCAAATAAATAAAGTATCGATAAATAAGAGAGAGAGAGAGAGAGAGAGAGCTTTTAAACCATAACGTGTTACTACGTGTGTTGTCAAGTCCCGAGATCCATCCACCATGAATTAAAGATTTCGAAGATCGTGTCGCGATACGATTGACGCAAAAGTTCGAGATCGACTAAGAATCGATGGCGATTCGAAACATTTTTTTTATACGACGTATAAACGACGATTGTCGAGTTTACTTTTTTTTTTAGCTCGTTGCATGCGTGCACCTACGTCACTAACGATGAGAATTACACTCGGGAGACAATAATGTCGATATTTATATTACTCGACTCGTGATTAATTCGCACGTAACAGTTCATGCAAATACCGGATAATCTGATAAAAATACTATATCATTCGTTTATATATATATATATATGTATTCGTTCGTATAATTGCAAATTGCGCCGAATAAAACCGGTGTAAGGATAATTCTTGAATATGCATACACAAACGAAATGCAAATTTAAAAAACAAGATTACACACTTTTTATTCGAAAAATATTTAAAAAAATGAAAATTATTTATAAATAGAATTTTATTTATTCGAGGAATATGAAAATTTTTAATGATTTAAGTTGTTTATTGTAGTCAAATAAATAAAATTTTATATTTATAATTCTTGAAATTTTTGATATTTTTATGTTTGTATTTATAAATTCTATTTATCGGATAAATAAAATTTTATATTTATAATTCTTGAAATTTTTGATATTTTTATGTTTGTATTTATAAATTCTATTTATAAATAGAATTTTATTTATTCGAGGAATATAAAAATTTTAAATGATTTAAATTGTTTATTGTAGTAAAATAAATAAAGTTTTATTTATAATTTAAACAATTTTTGATATTTTTAGGTTTGTACATATTTTTATATACGTATTCGTTGGTATAATTACAAATTGCACCGAATAAAACCGGTGCAAGGATAATTCATAAATACGCATATACAAACGAAATGCAAATTAAAAAAAACATCACCCACTTTTTATTCGAAGAATGTAAAATAACAAAAAAATTATTTATAAATAGAATTTTATTTGTTCCAGGAATATAAGAATTTTAAACGATTAAAATTGTTTATTGTACTCAAATAAATAAAATTTTATTTACAATTTGTGAAATATTTAATTTTTTTTTTCCAATAATAAAATCAATGGAATTTGAATAATTTGATATTCCTTATAAAATAAAAAATTTTATTACATAGCGATAAGAATACAAAATATATTTTCGTCCGAGTGTAAACACGGCGAGTTGAAAAACGTGTTACGGTTTAAGGTTATTTAAGAGCTTACAATAATAAAGAATAACGAAAGAAGAAGAAAAGAAGGAAGAAAGAAACATGAAGAAACCGCACGATAATTACTCGATGACTGGACGATATTATAATTGGAATTAATCAGCTCGCGAGGGTACCGAGCGAGATAGATCATTAGTCGAGGCAGAGATCGTTTAACTTAATCACTGTCTACGCGACTACATAGACGAAGATATATGTGTATAATCGATTTTGCGCTATTCGCGTTGAGGAGTTTCGTATGCGTCCGAGACTGAGTTGTACTATCGGTTATATAGGAACGTACGGAGTGTTTCACGGCCACGGATTCTTCGCGAGAGTACGGGAGAAGAAGCTCGTACTCAAGAGTTAATGCGCGAGTCGAGTGTTCTTTTTCTGACGTCAGGATTGACCGCGGAAATTATGCTTTTTCACCTGTACACACATTGATATTATATTCTCCCTCTCTCTCTGTCTCTATATATCTATTTATTTATCTAGTCATCTATCTATCTATCTATCTATCGATCTATCTATCCATCTATGTCTTTATCTATCTATCTATCGATCTATCTATATATTGATCTGTTTATCTATCTATCCATCTATCTATTTATCTATTTATTTATCTACATATCTACATATCTATATATCTATGTATTTTTTATCTATCTATTTTTTTTATCTACCTATTTATCTATCTGTCTATTTATCTATCTATCTATATATCTATCTATCTATTTATCTATCTGTTATCTATCTAGCTATCTTTCTATTTATCTATCTATTTATTTATCTATCTATCAATCTATCTATCTATCTATCAATACATATATATATATATATATATATATATATATATATATGTATCTATTTGTTTATGTATCTATCTATCTATATAGTTGAAGAGAAGACGAGAAATGTGTATACAGGTTGTATATAGGTGAAGTAGTAGAAACATATACGATTACCTAATGTCCGTCTACACCGTATCGTATTAGAGACAGCTGCGTCACGACTAACAATCTTTGTCACGGCGATCGTCTTCCTGTATCTCGCAATCGTCAACACACGACTAATCATATACAACAACCGATCTTGGATCAAATTGACCATTTTTCCATCGGCGCGTGTTAGATCGCGTTCCGCAAATTCGAGAACTTTCTTGCCATTAATCGTGACGAATTATTGTTAATGCAACTTTTAACATCTTGAAATTTTTATTAATAATTTTATTATTGTCATAATGAAATTTTTACAAAGTATTTATTTTTTTCGATAAAATCTCTAATTATCATAATAATAATAATAATAATAATAATAATAATCAATCATGTAGTTTTTATTGTTGGTTAATAAAATCAGCAATAATTTTTTATTATTCTTATTATTATTATTATATTTGAATAAAATTATTAATATTAATAATTAGATGTTTTTCTTATTATTATTGTTATTATATTTGTATATAATTAATAATAATAATAATAATGTCTAATTATTATTATTATATATAATCAAATAATAAAATTAATAAAAAATTATTATTATATAATAATATTTGAATAAAATGAATAATAATAATAATAATAATAATTAGATATTATTATTAATTTTATTCAAATATAATAACAACAATAATAACAAAAATGTCTACTAATAATAATATCTAATTAATATTATTATTATTATTAATTTTATTATTTTAGCATATACAATAAATAATAATTAGATATAACAACAACAATAATAATAATAATAATAATAATAGGAATTCGATTTTATTATTGTTATTGTTAATATATTTGAATAAAATTACGTTTTATTTTAATAATAAATTCACGTTCGTCGTATAGGAATGTATAAGATCGAATTCGTGTAATCGAACTTCGATCATTAATGCTCTCGAACCGCAACGCGTAAAAAGAGACCACGTTTTTAATCATGCCTGAATTTATTCCAGTTTCTCAGTGACCAGACCGTGACACGAGAGAACCTCGCTCATTTGCTCGTCGCCAGAAAAACAAAACAGTGGAGTAGAGCGCCGTGCGAGCGATGTATCGTTGATTATCGAAGGCATAAACGACAATCGAATCGTTTTTTTCTCCATTCCGTAACGCTCCTCCGTGTTGCCGAACTCCGATATTTTGGGCGTAATAAACACAATTGACTAAATGATTAATCACGAGTTTGCCAAGATGAGAGGGTGAAGGAGAGAGAGAGAAAGAGAGAGGGTGAGACGAAATAAGAGGTGACAAAAAGAAATATTTAACGAGAGACTCGTACGCACGATAAAACGGTCGCAATGTTATTCGACGAAACGAAATATTCGTAAAAATACATTTTTCAAAATTTAAGGAAAAAAGAAAATAATCGTTTCAAGAAACGATAATGCGAGGTAGAAGAAAAATACTGGACAATATTTCATAAATAACGAAATAAATAAATAAACGTAGGTTTTTTGCAAAAATTATGGAAAAAGATTTTTGTTATTTTTTTGTTGGAAGAAAAACAATGTTTTTTTTACTTTGCTTCGATTACGAAGTGAGAAAGCCTTGTAGAGAGAGAGAGAGAGAGAGAGAGAGAGAGAGAGAGAGAGAGAGAGAGACGGGCAGACAGACAGATGGAGATATTCGCGAGTATTTAATACAAGAGAGTCGATTGTCGATTGTGAGAACCAGTTCGATCTCGCGGTCTCCGGCAGCGATTTATCGAGGAATGAATAATCGTGAGAGAGAGGATGAAACTCTTCGACGATGGGAGGGGAATATCGCCATAGGACAAAAAAGGAAAGGCGTTAGTAAGTACGTGTTGGAATAATAATAATAATCACGCTGGAACAAAAAAAATTGAAAGAATTGAAGTGACAAAAATCTTGAAATAAATGAAAGGAAAGAGCGAGGGGCGCGATTACGTTTGCAAATGCTCGAATCACGAAGCGATGAGCGAGGAATTATTTTTAGAACAATACGCGGTACAATTTTCCCTCGGTGTAAGTCTTCACTCTGTAAACATCGTGATCGATTTGTTTAATAATAAATTAAAACCTTACTGTCACTAACGGTGTTATCAATGAGTGAGTGTGTGGTCGAGTATGTGATCGAATGTGTGATCAAGAGTGTGAGAAAGATTTTTAACAAGTTTGTCATCGAGTGTGAGCGAGAGGGTGAGCGATAGGGTGAGCGAGAGTGTATCCGAGTGTGAGATTTTGTACCAAATTTGTCGTGGACTGTACTAGCGAGGGTGTGATCGAGTGTGTACGAGCGAGATTGTGAGCGAGAGTGTGTGGAAGAGTGTGAGCGAGAGTGTAAGCGACTGTAAGCAAGAGTGCAAGCGAGATTTTTAGCAAATTTGTCGAGGAGTGTACAAAAGCGAGGGTGTTATTGAGTTTGTATGAGCAAGTGCCTATGAGCAGAAGTGTGGTCAAGAGTGTGAGAGAGTGTCGTCGAGTATGTATGATCGGGAGTGTGGGCAAGGGCATGATGCAGTCTATGAGTTGGAGTGTGGACAAGCGTGTGAGAGAGTGTCGTTAAGTGTATAACCGAGTGAGCATGACCGAGAGCGTGGACAAGGGCATGAGAGAGTGTATAAAGGAGGATTGTTCACGAATTTGTCGTCGAGTGTGTAGCGAAGTGTGTGAATGGGAGTGTATGAGAGATTCCTAACTAATGTATGAGCAAGCTTGTTATTGAGTGCATGGCCCAGTGTGTGGGACAAAGTGTGT
>JAPYZU010011034.1:0-10914 GCA_030523005.1 Tryphoninae sp. B BG-2022a | reverse complement strand
ATATCGCAACATTATACAACGAGTATCTCGATCATTTGGTCGATGAAGCCTGTTGAAATTTTGCACATATTTTTATACGACATCAAAGAAGCTTCGATTAGTTTTTATAATAAATCTTATGGAAACAAAAATTCATGATTTTGTTTATTATATAAGAAATAAACTTTACATAGGATCAATTTGAATTTTGAGTATGTTGTTCTTTAGTCGATCTGCAACAATTTTTCTTAATGAACTTTAACGCTTGGTCCACTTCCGTTGCGAGAAAAAAAACGGGAATAAAATTTTAATCCCCCACCCAACGATAGAACTACCTTAAGGTTGTTGTGGGGTCTAGCCATCGGGGGTGAAGCGTGAGGTGTGCCCTATGCTTATGCACGGAACCGATGAATTGTTACCAACTGCTTATCGTCAAATTATCATCGTATTTAATATCATTTTTCAAGGAAAAAATCCACATCAGTTTAGAAGAATATGCATTTTTGACAAAGTGATGGTTACAGGAATTATTTCTATTAGTTTATGTCATTATTTTCGATAATTCGATAGAGATCAATTATTGGAAGACGAACCGACAACAACGTAAATTATGATCCACGATAAATGCTTGGGTTGGTAGTAGCGTCACACAGCTGTCATGTACCCGCTCCGTTCTTAACCGTAAAATCGAAGTGTCTGTTTATCAACCACGAACATGCTCAATTTTTGGGAAAATTCGCGATTATAATCATTAATAACGTTAAATCGGTACTGTAAACTATTATTTTCAAAGCACCAAAAGTTAGTCCGATATTTCATTTAGCCGTACCTGTTTTTTTAACTCCGTGCCATCGTTTTATCGGCAGATATATATAATATACTGAAAAATGTTCGAAAAATTCCCATAGACATAAATGTGATGAGCCCACCAAATGCTCCAAGTTTACGATTTTTTTTTCTAAATAACTGTACCGTGGATTGTTTTGAAATTTGACAGGTTGATTAGTAAATGGGTCATGAACATTCATACAAAATTTCATCTCAGTGACATCGTTTCGACCTGAGCCCACAACAACCTTAATGCTTGGTCCACTTCCAATGCGAAAAAAAACTGGAATACAATTTTAATCCCCCACCCAACGATAGAACTACCTTAACTTAAGTGATCGTCGAAGTCGCGCGTCGACCGCGTATCCATCGCCGTCGGTTATATATCCTTTGTATTTAATTTAATCCGTTACGTTTCGTTCTATACAACCAAATGTAATTAGCCCGAGATCGAATCGATCGGCTCATTCTTATTTTAATCGAAGCACGTTCAATCGACTCTAGTTCCAGAGAAAAGGTCGAATCCCGATGACTATTACAAACGCAACGTGGTCTGGTTTTACTCAACCGGACGTGTTCTGGTTCTAGCGAACCGAGAGTTTTGGTATCTCAGTTAAAATCCGCTCGGTTATAACGAATAATAACAAAAAAATCGCGAAAATTAATCGATTTTCTGCTATTGCGTAATATCGTAAAAAAAATTTACGGCACGTACAAGCACTTGTGTATATACATTTATTTAATTCTTCATGTGTATACACATCTGTGTATAATAAGTAGTGTAGTATTTTGCAGATTTGATATATTACACACGCGTAACCGGAACACAGCAAGCCTCGACGCGTATAACCGGTTGTTTCAGTGCATGATAAACTCTCGGTGCTCGGTTGAAAACGTTACGCCGAACTCTTCGCTCCGCGTGATAACTCGAAGCAAGACCGCAAGTGGCAACGGAGCACTAAAGTTTCTTCGCATCGGTATTGAATCATCGAGCGAAATACGTTTCGACGAGTTCTCGAAGTAAAAAAGAAAAACAGCGATCGTTGTTAAAACAGAGCGTTAGGAACCTTACGATTCACGATTTTTATTTTTCAACACGAGTTGTCGATGTTACGATGAAAGAGATCGAGCCAGAAAGAGCGCGTCGAAGGAGAGGAGTGCAAACGAAATTTAACCATTCATAAATTTCACGAGTCGAGTGATTTTTCTTGGGGTTAGTACCTCCTACTCGTACATTTCGATAGTGCCAGAGAAATTCGCTATTTTTCTTTCGAAATTGTCGAAGAGAAGAGAAGCTTCAGCATCCAGTTTGCCATGAAAACCACTCCCAGAATCACTTTTCTTCTTCCTCTTATTCTTCGAGAACAAACGACGACGTTGTCCTTCGATCGAATAACGGTAAAAACAAAAGAGATTAGGATAATAATGTATTCTCTATCTTTCTCGAGGCGTGGAATTTTCACGAACGGTATCGAAGAAAAGGAATTCGAGAACAAAAAGCGAGACTTAATAATCTATTGTTAGTTTTCTCAATGCGATTCGATCGAAGGACGACGAGCCGTTTATCGAGTGACTTTAACGTTAAAATGTTTATTTGATATTTTTTAAATCGGACGACCTTCACAGCATTGAGCCTCTCCGCAAAATATGGTACAATAAAATGTTCATTGTAATAACGCAGAAACTAATTATCCGACAATGCCCAAGTTTCGCACACAAAAAGTACGTATCAATACCTACTATGCCGCGAAGAGCCTGGCATACAACTTTAAAAATGGCGGAGTTATACATTTTTGAAAAAAACGTCATTTTTCTCGGTTTTTTCAGTGTATCTCCTTTAATTGTGAATCGATCGACTTCTTTCAGAGCACATTTTATGCATATTTTAATTACCTACAATTCATCTATTGGGACCAAACAGATTTTAATAACAAAAAATAAAATGGGAATCAGGAGTCGAAAAGTGGTCAGTTATGATCGGGAGGCTGTTCCGCGTCTGATGGCACTCGCCGTTATCGGGTGCCATTTTTGTCAAAATCTGATGATTTAGAGCTCTATTGCTTCGGCTAGAACAATAAGCAAGACTTAATAATCTATTGTTAGTTTTCTCAATGCGATTCCATCGAAGGACGACGAGTCGTTTATCGAATGACTTCGACGTCAAAATGTTTATTCGATATTTTTTCTTACATTGTTATTGACACAAAATAATTGTGATAGAATGGAAAAGAAAGAATTTACCAACAATGAGAGACACCGGTATCAAACGACCTACAGCCAGCAAGGTCGCTTTTAATTTCTTCACATCCGCTTTATGTTCAATTACGGCTGCTAAAATCGGCACAAAACGTGTCTGTCGCGTCGTAAAAAGAGCGTGACGCTGTACCGAGAATTGATAAAGACGGCGATGCTCTCCCCCATCTCGTCCTTCGGATCGCACGGTGTGACTAACTTTATCTGTGTCACGAGATTACGATTTCCGTGGATTATCGGTAGCCTTGAGGTCCCTCCTCAGCCCTTCGTATCCCACGGAAGCCCGTGAATAATTTAGTCAACTTGGCCCCACCGAACCGAGGTCGTGTCTTTCAATTAAGCGTTGCCAAAGGGCCGCATCCCGTGCCAAGCCGATGATACAGAAAAACAAATGTACACGTTCCTATCTCGAATATTTAAACACATTTTTTTTTGTCAAAGATTTTTCATTGAAAAATAAATTTTTCTAAGAATTTCCTCTCTTAATCGGCTTCTTGTAATTGAAGTCAATTTTATACATAAAAAATATAGGCTTTCATTGAATAAACATCACATGGGAAGACATTTTTTTACAAGAGTAGAGCTCTGTTTTTTCCTCTGTCTCCCGTCTCGTTCTTCGTGCTTCTCGGCTGGGACTGTCGCGGGAATAAACGAGAAATGGGAGATTCCTCGATGGTGTGCGGTCGAGGCGAGACTCAGTGTTTCTCATTTCAATAATACACAAGCTGAGACTGTGCCACGGCCGTAAATGACGTTCCATAACGAAGTTGAAATATCTCGAGAACTCTCGAAAGCTTTATTCGAGTATGAACAAAAAAGTTTCTCTGTCTCTCTCCTTCTTTCACGGCTCTCGGAGAGTATACTATGGTTTAAGCGAGTGGTGCGATCGTAAATTGACTTATCTTGGAATCGTACTTCGTGCGTTCATGGTTGGTTTACTCGCTCTATCGCATTTTGCGTCGGAAGACGTAACGGAGAAATAGATTATTCCGCGGATATTTATACATCAGCCATTCTTCGCCAACTCGACCAAAGTTGGGCCCTCATACTTCACGGTTTATCAGAGGTTTTTCAACACCAATATATCAAAAGAATATAAAGAGTAGAAAAGTAAATTATAAAAAAAAGTATTCATTTTATTTATATTTATTTCTACCGTAATTTTTTTTAACTCTTTTTGCTGGTATTTGCTTAAAGAATCATGATGATAGGTGGCAAAATAAAATACAGTTTAAATTCGAATTTGTTGATAATTTTTGGAAAGTTATAAGCTGTAAATAGATATAAAATCATGAAATGTAGGTGGACATTATTCAGATGTAAGTCATAGTTAGACTGCATATATAAACGTTAGTAGTGGTACCGCTCGCGACCGACAGATGGCGCATCGCCACACCGCATTTCTCACAAGCAAACCATCCGTACGCTGACATAAATGCCGTACATAAAAATGTTGAGATTTCTTCGGATTGCGCTGCAAAGCATAGTTCCACCTAGAAATTTTGAAAAGAATGGCTTACAGTCCAACAATTGGTACTGTTCAATACTTTGCATAGTTCTGTTCCATTGCGCAGTGTAGGGCGTTACATTTGACGTTGCCAAATTCAGAGCAGTTAATTTTATTTATTATTTTTCTACGCAGTCATTTTTATTTCTCGGGCATTAGTTGCTAGGGCGGGGAGTGGGCGACTCCAACGCTTCTCGGCGCGCTCTGATTGGACCAACTTTAAAAATGTAAAAAATATATAAACTATTAAAAACATCCCCAATGTATATTTGCAACTTTTGATAGTAATGATCCCATCTATCTTAAAATAAAGCCTGTTACACCTTATGAAATTCACCCTGTATATGCCGTGTACGTGTACAAAGAAAACGGCTGCAAATTCGTACGTGCGTCACCGTTCGACAATTTAACAGCGATACGTACTCGACGAAATTGGCCAAACGATGCTCCATGGTCACGGATAAACCCAACTCGTGCGAATTCATGCCAGCGTCGCGTCGTCACAGGCAACGTTGATACGACTCCGCCACAAAAGCCGGGCGTCTATACAGACATATAGATATACAATGCTTTTACATACAAGTCGGTTGTAAATCGAGACGCACGCGTTTCGGGAGGGATCGCATACGCCAGACAGACGGTGGTGCGAGTTTTTCCACCGTCGCTCGAATGCGCCTCTATGTGTATGTATGTTTTTTTCCATCTCCCTATCTTCCGGTGCGCCTCTCTTACAAGTGTAAAGCCGTTGAGGGTCTAGAGAAGCGAATGACTCGAAAGGGCGAAGGGTCTAACGTTATTATCTCCGCTCCGTTCTCTCTCGGTAATCGAGTAAAGAAACTCGCGTCTTATTTCCACTTTGAAACCGGACAGGAGTAACGACACATGTGGACGGAAAATAAAGTCCTTATTTGGTCTCGATGACGGTTCGAACTATTCGTCTATAATAATACATCGTATTTTGATTTAGCGAGAAAAATAACGCGTCGTAAGACATTTTGGTAGTAATAACAGTAACATATTGTGGGAATTAAAACTCGATACAACAACTTTACACTTTACTACAACAAAAGTATAAAAAACATCTTATATTTCAAGCGTAAACAAAATGGTTGAAATATGCGGTGTTATGATTACTTTTTTTTCCCGAGAAACATATTTTATACTTGATAATGCTACATCGTTTAATTGACGTAACTATTAACGAATATTTTGTTATGTTATTTAATACTAAAAATGGACATTTGGGGCTATAATTAACAAATCAACGGGGTTAGAATTAACGTGTTAATACCTACCCTGTGGGGGGGGGGGCGGCTAGTATTAACTGGGTACCGGATTGTTTATGTATAAATAGTTTAGCATGTTCTCTTTTCATTCGCAAGATTTCATTTACATGTTTAGAGGTTTACGAGGTGGCTGCGCCAGAAAGGATCGGAGCTCATCTCGTGATGTTCTATAAATTGTTTGATTCTTATTGTTAGCATAAAAACGATGACTGATGTAAGACTGATAAATGTTAAGGACAAAATTATCAAAAAACGTTGATTATCTAAAATAGTTTACCGAATTTTGAGCTTTTGTGCACGTTTAGGTATGTTGTGATTTGTAATGGCATAACGCAACGTTAATTGTTGCACTTTAACTGTTTTATTCCAAATATGAAGTAAGAATCAACAACTGACTTTTTTCAGAAAAAATGTTCCATTTAAGACATCAGCTCTTTTATGTTTGATTTATGTTAATAACATAATACCTAACTAATTAAAGCATCATCTAGCATAAAAATCAAGTCTAAATGTAGAATAATTTCGGAACTACACCGAAAAATCCAAGTTTTGTTAATTGTGCCCCCCCCCCCACTTTCCATGCAATAATTCCGGTTATCATATTTGCATACCTGGCACATTCGATACGTGACACGCCTATAAAGCAGGTTCATCTTAAATCCGATAAAATAGGAATTTTCCTCGATGATAAAACTAAGAACGAAGATGTGCGACCGGAGTAGGAAGACGCGTCCCCAAGCGCGAATATGGCAGATCGTCATTCTCACGCTCTTTACATTCGACCATTACTAACTTACGATGTACGCGTCGATTACTCGCGAAGATACAATGTATCGTCTAAAACTCGGTGCAACGGAAATTCGCACATTGCTTACGCGCCGTTTTCTTCCAACAAAGTCCCCTGTAATGAGGAAACTTCTTATACGCATTAATTGGTTTCCTCGTAGCGGAAGTCTCCGTTATACCCATATAACTAATAACTCGAAAGATTACTCTTAGGGCGGTTATTTAAAAAGTTTTTTTTCTTTTTTTTTGTAACTTTATCGAACGTCTTTAGCACTGAGGTACGAAAACTACGGATATCTTTGATTTTGTTGCGAAAACGAAACTCTCTTTCCACGGGAACGTAGATGTAGTATAGATATAACGTGTAATATATGCGAGAAGCGAACGCGAGTAAAGTCGAATCGCGTACGAGGCTGAATCTGAAAATTCCTATCTCGGTGAACAACCTGGCATTTTACCCCGGCTAGGAGCCAGTTTTACCGACTAGTTTCCGGAACGTGATCTGTTTTTCTCATTGTTCATTGTTCCGTGCTTTTGCTGCGAGAGCGAGTGAGATGGGCGAAGAGGGAGGGCACTGTTCAATATATATATATAGAAATCTTTTACAAGACTTTAAGTATATATACAAGTATACTAAAGACCTTACCTAACGTATATATATATGAAAGGTAAGGTCTCGTGAGACAAGGTGCCCACAATGCCAAGAGCCTGCTAAGATCAAAGCGGCTCGATTTTCGACTCAATTCTACGTTCCTCGATCTCAAAGGCTGTCGTTCTACCTGAACGAGAAAACGGGCCTCGCCTTTCCGTGGGATATATTTCGTTTCTAAATCATCTCCGAATTCTTGCGAGCCACGAAAGATTTTCATTGATGCGCGTGAGACGCCTGAGAACTCTCTTAGCGATTCATTGGCGACCTCACGTACATATAGTCGCGTTACCAAGATGAAGGCTATAGAGTCATTGCGTATATATTCTACTGTGTAGTAATACAGGCCTTCATTCATGCTTCGCGAACGTATCGCTAAAGCTTGGCAAACGGGGTTATTGCGCTCGACACTGACAATGGAAAACGCGTTGGTGTCTCGGACATCCTGCACAAGCGTGTACGACGTAATATTATTTTTTTGTCTCTTTGCGAGGATGGAGATAGAGAGACAGAGAAATGTGTGATAACTTCATCTTTCTCGATTAGCGGCAGCGGGAAAGATGAAGTTCGTCAAAGATAGCAAGAGTGAGTTCGACGACTTCTAGTCTTGTACTAATGCAACTACTGTAAAAGAGACGGATTTGATTCAACTAGAATAGATCTATTAGCATTGAATCAATTATGGATTCAACATATATAGCGCGAGTGTTAGATATACCGAAACCGACTATTCTTGGACACGGTCCGGTAGTACGAGACACTGAAGAGAACGTACCATCGCCCGGCTAGCTCAGTCGGTAGAGCATGAGACTCTTAATCTCAGGGTCGTGGGTTCGAGCCCCACGTTGGGCGCTTTTTTTTTTCTTCAACTTAATCAACTTATTCAATTATTTATTTATTTAATTTCTTCCATCACGAAGGATTTTTATATTTATGCATTTTTGGATTACTTATGCATTTTCGGAAATTGAGATTTAAACACAGCGAGATAATGAGTATTACACGGAAGTTTTTGAGGTCACGATATTCCCTTGCGAATGTGCATGTGAAAGAATAAGAGTGGGAGAGAAAGACGGGGGTTATAGAGGAGTTGTGGGGCCGGGAGGGACAATAATCTCGGGAAGTATTACTTTCGCCGACAGCGTGAGAAAGCGAAGGGTGCTTGAATTACGAGGAGCACGCATATTACACACGCGGCATCGACGCTCACCAGTGAACCGAGGCGCGAGTAACGATACTACAATAAAACGAGTCAGACAATCTCGTTACTCCGATATCTCTCGTTCAGAACGGATGAAACTGACACACTCTCGGTACCATCGTCGTGACTCTCACGTTTGCCGAGATGCTGCGCGAAGCTCTCTCGATCATGGAGGAAAAGAGAAAACGGTTCCATAATCCATCGTCGCGGCAACTTGCGTATTAACGTACGATATCAAAATCATTTTGCCGATGAGGCAAATTCGTTCCGTCTTTAATAATACACGCGGGCGTGCGATGTTCGATCGTTTTCTCTTTCTTCCGGTCTAAGCTCGTAAGCGCTCAGTGAAACGAGAACAATCCGAGCTTAAGAAAAATTGAATCATTTATTCAAATATGGAAAGCTGAAACAATTCAGTGCTATTCGTCTTGCTGACGCAAAGTCGAGGATTCACCGTAATAATGTACGAAACCACGAACGCGACGTTCGTGTCCGACCACAAATCCTCCTGCGAGTTTACGTCGAACTCGAAACTTCCACAGTTTTATCCTTGTCTGACGCAAAACACGAGGAGAGTGTACAAATCACTTCCGGTTAACTAAATCCAATTCCCAGTACCTATACTCCCTCTTATAGTTAAGAATAAAATTGTTATCACTGAGAATTCGAAAAAATTCCAAATGTCGTGTTTGGAAAATGTTAAATGTTCTCTCATTTATTACTGACATTGTCGAGTAAAAAACCTGCTCGTTGATGCAGACGAGAAGCTCTTGTGTGGGTATAGTTATCTCTGTTTACCCGCCTGATCCATACACATCTATTTTTTTTTTATACGAGATAAAATAAAGATAACGTATGAAAATTTTCGGGTGACGTCGTTCAGTATCCAGGGAGTTGAGAACCCATCGCCTCGGCTGCAACTCTCGTAGCTGCTTTGCTATGGCCACAATCGATAGCTCTCGTCGCGTGTACCATTAAAGGGCTCTCCCGTATCCTCTCTCTCTCGCTCTCCCAAACGTTTTCTCCCGCGTCCCGCGCTTCTCCAGAGTCCTTTGTCTCTTGGGCCCGACGAGAAGTTGTTTCGAATTACGTTCGATAATTCTCTTATACCTCGGTCATATCGTACAAATAGAGATCATATTACCAATACTTCCTCGTATGAATACAAGATTTTATTGCCATATTTATTTTTTCCGTTAAAGTCATCCACTCATATCCATTTTTTGTTCATCCATCTATTCACGTTTTGATAAATTTGTATATGCGATGGAAAATACTGTTCATTCGATTTCTTCTTCGTTTGGGCCGCGGATTCGAGGTCCACTCTGGACATTTAATCAACATTTTTTTATTTTATTTTTTCTTCGACCAACGTATTTTCACGAAACTTTGTATCCCAACTATTTCACAATGAATGTAAAATTGTTTATTCCGAGGAGAATTCATCCGGACAATTTCAAAATAATACAATGCTTCAAGAAGTATGACGTCATTTCTGGTGGTGAGCCATACACCACACAATCGTCCAAAGTCTTATGAACGTTAGTCATTCAAAACGCTATATGTAGTGAATTGTAATGCCCCCCCCCCCCGTAAAATATGCCTGAATCTGCAATCTATACAAATAAATGTAAGTATTTTGTAGTTTCAGAGCACGTATATGTATATTCGTTGATAGAACTAACACTGATATCGGGGAAGAGCGCACGAGAAGGAGGGTCCGGGTGTAGTGGGTTCTCATGCAAATCTAATGATCGCTTCGCTGCACATAGTCGCCCTTTCGGGCGGCTATGTCGCGGCGGTAGTCCGCGTTTCATCAGTTCACCCCAGTGGGTATAGTAATAACGCTAACCCCGTCGTACAAGCATATATTTATGCGTATTGTACAGCATGTGGTAGGCGATGGTCAGAACTACCCCTATAGAATGGTGTTGTAGCACGAGAGGACTCGCGTAGTGAAATCAACGCTCCTTCACCCGAGACCTCTCTCTTTCTCTCTCCCTCCTTCGCTCTTTTGAAATTCATGCATATGACTCGTGTGGGGGCGACTATAAAGGCATCGACGCTGCGAAGATAGGGACGATGAGAGAGAAAGAGAGGAACGAGACGGACGGATAGACAAATGGACGTACGGACACGTGATGCAAGGGGGCAATGGCACTCGTACGCTTATGTCCAGTTATACGCTTTGGTGTTGTTATGGTAACGCCAGGACACCACATACGATTTTTATTTTTTTTTCTGTCCTTTTGCATGAAGAAGTACGGTATCTCGTACATGACATGCTATATGTATAATATTTTCAGGAGAATTAGAAAGCTCCACGCCCCCATCGTGCTATTTTTCCTCGCACTGGACATTTCACGCTCCCCTATCATACTGCAGATAATAAAGATTGTATATATATATATATATATATATATAT
>JAPYZU010011030.1:0-12377 GCA_030523005.1 Tryphoninae sp. B BG-2022a | reverse complement strand
AGGAGGAGAGGGGGGGGGGGGGAGGGGGGGGGGGGGGGGGGGGGGGGGGTGGGGGGGGGTGGGGGGGAGATAGATAGAGACGACGAGAGGGATGGTAGAAGAGCGTAATGTTTAAGGGTAATTATTATTAATGAATCGTTTATTACGACGTAAAACTGTACGCTAAACATCCATGATACTGATAATATTAACTTATTAACTGCTAAACGATTAATGAAACAACAACACAGGTGAGGGCAAGTACACGCACGCACACAAGAGACAAACCAAGATGGAAGAAAAAAGAAAAGTTAGTCGTGAAACATTGAATTGAATCGCATAAGTGAAGTTATAACGGCGGTAACGCGACGCATGAGAAGAGGGATAGAGAGAGAGAGAGAGAGAGAGAGAGAGAGAAAGAAGGGGAAACAATTTTTTTCTTGTTATGAACTAAGTGTGCCTAGTCAATAGAATATATCTGGTCAATTTTAATATTATATATTATACATATATTATTATGACGATTATAATATTATTTAAACTTGAATACCATAATATTGAATATAATGTGAACACTTAATAATAATAATAATAATAATAATAATAATAATAATAATAATAATAATAATAATAGTAATAATGAATAATAATGAATAATGAATAATAATAATAACAACAACATTAATAATAACGATACGACAATGATTGTGCTGTGTTGTACTACGAAATGTTGGCCTGTGACTGTATTTGTAGCATACATACGTGTCATATGTTATGTGTAAGTTGTGCCATTTTTTCGAAGTGACGTGGTACGTCGAGGCCGTACACGGATATTGGTTTGTAAACGATTATTGCGATATCATTATCGAGAAGAGCCGAACTGCGGGATTCTTTGACGATATTGCCTGGAAATTCGTGTCTCTCGCACGGTCGAGCGCCACCAATCTATCGGCGCGATCGTCGCGGTTCGATTTATCGATTATCCGAATCCTTCCTCCAAACGAAACGCTGATTTGAACGCGTGTGTGTGTGTATGTGTGTGTGTATTTGTTTTTTTTTGTTTTGGTTCAATTTCCTATGTATAATCGACTGTTTCTATCGGACTGTTATTGCGTGGTTATAAAACAAAAAAATCGAACTCGCGACCGTTGGATCGAGCGAGACTCCGCGACCTTGCAAGCTGCTGAGAATTGAAAATTCCCGACGATATTTCCGTTTGGCAATCAATTATGAGATATATAAGCACGATAGACACGTAGTCTCACGAAACAAAAACAAAACAAAGAAGAAACAAAAACGAAGAAGCGAAAATGGGGTGACGGCGTAAGGAGTGAAGGGACGTACGACGAGAAACGAAACAAAAACAAAAAAAAATGAGAGGATAACGATCCTAAAGAAAAATCACATATTTTTTCTAACGAAACCCACAGACGTGATCGATCCCTGATTATTCCCCTGTTACACGTGGTATCGCACGACGTTACGGTTTTTCTTGTGAAAAATGTTGAACCAAAAGTGATGGAGAGAAAAAGAAAAAAAAAAAAAGAAAATGTGAAAGCGCTAGGACGCGGGGAGAACGAGATTTTGCGATTGTCATATCAAGGTTGGTTATATTGAAGTAAGAGGGCTATTTATTTAGGATATAACTAAATGGTCTGTTTTAATGTGTCACGGGCTACACGTACTGTACTATAATATGTAACAATAAAGTATTTTGTTTGCTTCATTAATGGACTTTTATTTGAATCCGTTTGTAGATCGCACGGCCGATTTCCCTGTGGCCAAAATCTGTCGGGTCGTCTGACCGCAGCCCGACCCTAACTACTCGTAGCAAACGAAACGCTACTGGCTACGAACTTGTCAGCTACTGTGCAGAATTCCAAGTATTTGCGTGCGTTTGTGGTCAATGTGACATTCCACGCGACTCGTATATAACAAAGCTTATCGGTAAAAGATAACTGATGAAATGAGAAAATCGGTACGCGTAATGGTACTCCTACAGCTTTGAGACAATTAATCCCATTTAATCGTTTCGTATATTAATTTCGAAATTCGAGGATTACTCTTGAAACGTAATAAAATATGGAAACAGTATTTCTGGTTCCAGAGGCTGACAACTTTATAGAGCGATTATAGCCGATGACAGGAAATAACGCTCTATTATACATTTCATCGTATAGCCTTGCGAGGCTTACGTTCTCAAAGGAGGAGGTAAAGCCGATGGCGCCTAAGCTGCAGGTGAAATGTAAACTTATACCTCTGATTACGTAGAGCAGAGGTTATCGTGCAAGTGGACAGTTCCACAGGTTGGATCTAAGTATACCTCCCGCCCCTCGATAGATTGTTCTGCATGTACACAGAAATAGAGTGGTAGTTTCCAGTGTGTCCAAAACCCCCTAGAGACGCTGGCGAAGCAGATGTTCGTGACTCACAACGACTGTCCCTAAATATACATTCAATGGATTTATCTTTTCAGCCCTTGGCATAAACTCGATGTGATTCGTAATCAGCGGGGAATTTCCGATCGTATAATACGATAACGGAAACAAATATCCCATCGGTGCTGTCCACTCTACTGCGTTCTGTCTCTCTTTCTCTCTCTCTCTCTCTCCCTCTTTCTTTCTTTCTTTCTTTCTCTCCCTCTCTCCCTTTCTCTCTCGCTCTCTCACTGCGTCTTTATTTCTCGTCCGATTCGTATATACCCTTTCACGACACAGAATACTCCTGCAAGCTCCGCAGCAGGGGTGGTCGACGCCACAAGCCCCGACCGGCGATCGATGAAGCGTCGCCCGCGGTGAGTAACCCGTCGACGGTCTGCTCGACTCGACTCATTTAGACAACCCCCGACTAAGATTACACGTGTTATCGTGCCAGAATATGTCCGTTACTACTGTCACTAGTGAGCATTTTGCGATCATTGTTTACACATTGTTAACCGATAAAACTTCAATCTATGCATAAATCATTTTAACGAAGACCCCTCGAATTTTCAATTAATCGGTCAATGGCCAACTCTGCGTACAAAGTACATCCTTATTGAAACTTCGAGTACCAACTTTGTTATAACACGTGACAATTACGATATTCTATTTTTTTCTAAGAATAGAATTTCCTCCGACCGTTACGTACGTTTCATTTCTGTTCCATAATTTCCCGAAGTCATCAGCTGCCCCATAATTTGTCGAGCTTCCAAATTCGCGATGTTGCCTACTGCGTTTCCGGTAATGGACGTGGCAACGTTGCTTCACCGCTTCACATACAGTTCCTAAATCGAAGATAAGTGAGACTGCTCCCTTATCTACCAAACTTGGCTTCAATTGTTCCTTCGAGTCTTTTCATTCTCAAACGATACTTTGAAAACAATAGATAACAATATTCTCAGGAGCCTAAAAAATACAAGCAATTTGACCTTTGCAGTAGTGGATGAAATTGCTACTGATAATTTATCAGGCAATTATTGTAAGAAATCCTACATTACCTACAGTCGGTAAACTTGAACAGCCATTAGAAAATTTTATCGATTATCATCAGTAGGTAAGTATTTATATTTATCCAACGGACGGTAACTTTGAGATCTCGGGTTATCTCTATATATATATATATTTACGTTTAAATTTATATACCCGCGATCGCGATAGATCGGATAGCTCGAGTTACGATTTACGGATTCTTTCGCGCTGTGTTATTGTCGGCGATCTTGGCGAGCGCGCGTTGCCGATCGATTCGTGCACGCGCGCATTCGCGTTACGCGTTCTCTCACCGCTAATTTGAATTTATGTTCGCATTGACACGTCCACCACCTTCGGGGAAGAGGAACTATTTTTCTTCCCTCCTTTTGCAGAAAATTCGCGTATCGCTGACTGATTTTACCGAGCGACCGTTTATTTGCTCATAGAATTCTCTACGATCACGGGAAAACGATAATCTCTCGATGCCGTTCATTTTACAGTTTATTTTTGTTATGCTTGCTCGCGGCAATTATGATTGTGGTGAACCGCGAGAGCTCGATCGAGCTCTCGCTCTCTCTCTCCCCCCCCCCTCTCTCTCTCTGCCTCTCTCGACATTAGCTTATCATTAGACATCGCGAACCCGAGCCTATGATTAAACCAAGAAACCGACGTAGAATAATGCGCGTCTTCCGAGTCTCACGACTCGGAAGATACTGCCGAGACGAGAATTACCTACGCTTTTCCATCGTACGTCGAATGTGCAAATTTCGATCATCCGCTCAAACTCTTAAATATTATTTTTCTTGATGTTTTGTTTTCTATGGTGAATTGAAAAAATTGGGAAATTATGAGCCCTCGACCCTTGGTAAGCACGTATGACACGCACGGTTCTTACTTACATCTCGCGCGCAACACTTTCCTTTTTCCTGCAACGGTCTCTCTCTGTCGTTCTCCCTTCTTCTCCCGGAGTTTCTCTCTCTTTCTTTTGCTCGCTCACTTTGTCCCTCCTCGCCCGCATCGACTCGTTGTCTCACGAGGCAGCAATAAATTCCCAGTTCTGTATAGATAAATGTGTGTGTACACCTACGTGTACTATATATTTACCTGGCAATTAGTTTCACGGAGAATGTTGTTGTCCTTGGTCAAACAGGCGAGCACGCGCGATTCTTCTTATGTACCATTATATATACATATATACACACACATTCGAATACACACACACACACACACACACACACACACACACACCACACACACACACACACACACACACACACACACACACACACACACACACACACACACACACACACACACACATATATATATATATATATATATATATAGTGCAGCATAGCCACTAGTTTGCGGGGGTACGTTGGTTCGAGACAATACTCGTAGCCACCACCGTTCGCGCAAACGTACAAATGCACCTACCTTATATACCACCAAGCGCAACCAAATTGGCAGGACTCGAAGATCCTAAGAGAGGAGGCAAAATCTATCCTTTCAATCATTTTTCTCAAACAAAATGGCTTTAGCCCATTTAATTTCCGTCGTACTATCATACTCTATTTTATCTTTTCCGTTTGGTCCGAACGAACGATTCATCGATTTTTAATTGCAGAGGCCGAACAACAATTTTGGACCGAGGAGGCGGGTGTAATATCGTTCTTTTTATTTGAGGAAGGACGATTATACTAATACTCCGAACGGTTTGATTCGCGAACGCACAGAAAAAAAGCAACGAGGTACACGTACGTTTCTAAGGCTAAGCCCTTAAGCCATTACAATTTTATCGAGGCTTTTAGTAATTCGAGCGTAGCCGGTTAACCTTCGGATTTATATCGCCATTTCAGGGCCAATACGCTCCGCGGTCTCTCGGTTTCTCTCCACTGTAGTTATGGACTATTTGCACCTCTCGCTCTTCTGGATCGACTCCCCCACCCTTATGGTCCAGCTTTTTTTCTATCTCTATGTTTCCTTCTTTCGCCTCACCCTTTATTCCATATCATTAATGACTCGGTCGATTGACCCCTCTAACTTTTATCACTCTTTCTCTCTCTCTCTCTCTCTCCTTCTCTTTCTGGCCTAGGAGGCGTTTTCTTCCTCGAAAAAAATCTCCGTTACATTAACAACGATTCCACCTTTCTCGTTCCCTATCACAAATCTCGATTATTCCGATAGCCCTGTTCCACCCTCCTCCGCAAATTCTAAGCTCCAAAGACCAATATAATAAGCCATCCTCCCTCGTGGTCTCGATAAACCAATGGAGATTAAGATATTTATTTTTCCTCTTTCTCTCTCTTTCTCTCACACACAGACACTCTTGCCTCTGCAGTCGAGTCTCTTTCGTTAGAATTTCAAGTTCAACTCGTACGTTCGAGGAGAACATCCTTTGCGCATAATACTCGCTTCGGTATACAGCTCTTTGTATGAATTATCCTCGTAATGCAGGATCACGGTTATCCGATGAAACGAACACCTGAGGAGTATATAATATAATAATATAATAATCGATCGGAGCTTCGGCATCACTCTCGTCCTCCCAGGCCAAGCCTACAACCGAACTGCTTTGTGAATCTCTCGGCTATTTTTATTTTCTCATTTTTTATTATTTTGTTAAACATTTTTTATTTTTTTTTTATTTATTTTTTTTTCGTCCTCCCCGGATTCTTTATCTTTTTTCACGAATTCATCTCTCTTTCTCGCGTCTTTTGGCCGAGTCTCTCTTCACGGCCGAGGTGTTGTTGCAACAAGGTGTTAGATTAATTGTCCGATTAAGAGGTCGTAAATCAGGTGAGAGACGCCCACAACTCGCGCCCCGATCATGCCGGTCCCGTCCGACAGACGCGCACGGATGAATCTTCTTATTCGCTACTCAACCGCACTCGGTGCCTTCTCTCGCTCGCGCTTCGAACGGTGCGTTCTCCCGACAAAGCACCCTTCCACCGATATATCCATATGTGTATATCTGTAATAATATAATTTACTCTACCCCCACCCCTACCCCTCTACCCCCGTTCGCTCTCTCCCTCGCCAACTTCTTGTACTCTTGTTCCCGCAATACTTATCGTCCTGACGGTCGGGTAAAAAGAAGAAAAGGAAAAAAGAAGTATCTTCCAACATTATCGAGACATCCAAATGCTTTTATTTATCTACATATATACTTGTGTATGTGTGTCTGTATGCGCTTATCCCCAAAGATATGCCGAGTCAACTCCACCTCGGTGTGTCTACTATTATAAATTAACCAGCCTTCACACATTTTAATTGATCCCCTGCACACATTCGTTCGAGTAAATATAAATTATCCAGTCGAAAATTAATCAGGCTGCCTGAGTTTAATTATTACCGTCAAACTGGGCTACTTTGCATAGATTTTGGAAGATTTTTGAAGGTAACTTTTTTTTAATATCTTCAATTCCAACTTATCTTGCTGCAATAAAATAAACTGTTCTTTGGTTATCAAATGTATAAGAAAGTCAACCCCCACCCCCAGCATGTTTCATATATTTTGGAAAAAGTATGAAAGTAACCACGAGGGTGGGTTTTCTTTGACAAGGCATTAAAATGCAGGTTATATCAAAGATCCAAAATATAATGGTTACGTTTGACTGTTATTTTTTCGCATTTTGCAAAAAAAAAAGAACTGTATTATTGAAACGTCCATTATCATTTCACTCGGATTATAATGTCTAAATGGCAATTCTGCAGGTGGGTTCGAGTGCCTCAACGTAAATTTATTATCACGAGGGGGACATACAAATAATTATAATACCCGTCATAATAATTCGTCGCGGTAAGTGAACGATGAAAAATCACTCGCCGAACGGCCTAGGCCCCCACGTGCAAAATCGCGATTGCGTGATTGCCCCGTATGAATCACAGCGCGAGCTCGAACGATTAGATCAGTCCACATAGTGAGGCAAACAGCACACGGGCGCGTGTTTCGGCCACTTTCCCTCGACGAGAGCCTCGATCCCACCACTGCCATCGCCACTACCACTACCACCAACGCCTTCGACAATGGTCACTTTCGCCGCTTCGAAAAGATCTTGTCGTAACACCTCTGCCACGTGATTTATTCAAATGAGCTTCGCCCGAAGGAGAAAACAAAATCTCGTTAATGATAATTTTGTTTTTTTTTCTTGTTAATCTTTTTATTTTCGATATGTCATATAATTTTTCATCATTATTAGAATTACTCACCCAGTGTCGAGTTTCCGGAACGTGTGCGCACAAGGAGAGGGAATGAAATAAATGTACGAACGTGTTCGCTTTCGCATATCTCTATGGTTTAATGAAAAGTTTACTGTTTGTTCGTCGAACGGGTTATCTTATAGCCGCCGAACGTTTCAGCAGCAACAATCAATAATTTCCTCGTAATAAAATATATAATCTCATTCATCGGGATACAATAATAATAATAATAATAATAATAATAATAATAATAATAATGCGCCATGCGTACGTGGTACATATGTAACAGAATTCTGCGTATAGCATTGTATATAATTAGAGAGCAAATCGTCGAAATGTTCTCCGCGTTGCATCGTACCGTGCGTGCTCTTCGACTTATGCAATTTTTCATATTTTCTTTTTTTTTTTATATAACACGATGCAAAAAATTGTGATCGAAAAAGAGCTCATTTCTCCGTCACAATTGTTCACATTTAAATCGTTCAACGTTAAGTACACGAGTTCCATTATAGCGGGGCGGGGAGGGGGGGGGGGTTCATCGATGGTGCAGGCACGATACGGTTCATGGTAACAGTTATATATATATATAAATTTCTGAATTTCATACGGAAAGCGATAAAAAATAAATGCTAACAATATTATTGCAGTGTACGTGTCTCACATTACGATTTTTGTCGCATAATTTCGATATCGTGTATAATTTTGCTCGTCATCGACGTAACGTCGTTCGAGAAATCGAAAATTTACGTTTATCGATCGATTCGAATAAAGTGCAAAAATAAATGTACATCGAGGGAGATAGTCATATCCCTTTGACACGAACGATATCTTCGGCAAATGAATCGCTCGTTGTTTCGTGAGTTACCAGCGCATAAGCGAGATATACGATCGAGTATATATCGTTCCGAAGAATACGCACCCCCGCGGTATACGACGTATACTTTACGACCCTATTATGTAAACTTCTTAGAGTCGGGTGCACGCTTCGCCGTAAGTAAAAAGAAAACATGAAAGACGAGGAGGTAGTCGATTCTTTCTCATTATTGTGGCAAAAGCTGGCGCTCGACGTGCAACCCGAACAACACACCCCGAGTATTATTGACCTTTTTGCAGCTTCGAATCGATACGATTTTTCAGTACATACGCCACGTTGAATATTTTCATTGCTGGATTTAATATTAATTTCTTTTTATATTTTTTATTTTCCTTCGATGTATAATTCCATAGAAAAATAGATATTTGATTGACACCAGCAATCGTTTCATTTCTTTGTTACTTGTTTTTTTTTTCGTTTTTTTTTAAATCTTACAGTACTTGAGCCGTTTTCTTACACGATAGAAAAAGAGCTATACAAAACTGTCTGTGTGTATGGGTGTGTAAATATATATATATGTATATATATATATTTTTTTTTGTGATAAATTAGACCTATACGTATATCGGAGAATTGACATTTACCGATATTCGTTTCAATACGGAGAAGGTATTCGACATTTTCTTCGCGTGATTCAGCGCTTACATTGAATCACCGATCAAAAGGGTTGCCAGGATCATAGTTATTAAACGTCCTTTGTGTCGTTGCACGATCGTGCGAATTTCTCGTGAAATTTCACGAGTTGGAGGAATAATGGGAAATATCGTAGGATTGATCGAGGACGAGTGTAGGAGGAGGTTTTGGGGCACAAGGGATTGAGATATACGCATCTAAAGTGTAACTTAAAATCAAAACAGATTAACCAAAGTCCCAAACAACCGTTAATACAATTCACCGCAATAGTCCCCGTATAAAGATTATAAATATATCATGCGTTTAATAAATAATTGATACATTTTTACTTCTGTATTTTTTTTTTGTTTTTTTTTTTTCATAAAAATTATTCGCAATCGTTGATAAATATATATATATACACATATGTATATATATATTTATCAACGTTAACTTTACGAGCGACTCACGTGAGCCTTTTTCGCTTATCTCTAGTTACTATATCTTTCCTCGTTCTTAAATTCTAATCGTTCATGGAACATACAATGTTTAATATATCATAGATATATGGGACCAAAATCACCAGACCCAGACGCCATTAACGCTCCGAATGCGACGACCGTCCATTTTTCAAAATCGTTTATACAAACGAGACGGAAAAACATTGACGGAGGAGCGACCAGCAGCAGCGAATTGTTCCGCGCGCTGAAATCGCTTCGTTACTTGTCCAGTTCAAAATTTATATTTTCGTTTCACTTTTGTTTTTATCGAAAAAGACAATTTTCTTTACAAACCGGACACCGGAGCTGGCGTAAGAGACCAGCAAGCAATCGTAAGAGAAGCCTTACGAACTAGGAGAAATTTGACTCGACGAATTATCGTGAATGAAATAATGACGAAAAAATAAAACGAAAAAAAAATAAAATAAAATCATAATAATAATAATAATCCGTAAAGGAGAAACCATGGGACGTACCTCCCGAGTTTCTTGATTGACCATCGAATACAAAAACTTTGTAAAATACTTTGGAACGATAAAGCGATTGATTCGAATTGATCGCGAGTAACGTGCAAAAGACGAATATGATTTGAATTAATACGATAATAATAGCGAGATTAATAATAAAGAGAGATAGTCGCCCACATAGGCGTACTTGATTTACCCAAGGGTGCATATGTCATTATTGCTAAAATAATGAAATTACCCAGGATTTTCTTTCTTGCGTTTTTGTTTTTTGGCGACGTCCACGACAACGCGACGACGAGAAATGCGTAAAAATTACCAAATTCATCCATCCGCATTCGACCGATCTTTCGTTTGAAGTAAAAAAAAAAACAATTGTACACCCACTCACGCGCTTTTGAAAAAATTATCACGCATTTCTCTCATTCTTCTTCGTGGTCGATCTTTCCCACCCGGGAAAGAACCGGAAGTCCTGGTTGTCGTCGATTATTTTTTAATTCGATTAGCTCGATCGCGATTCGCCGATTTTAATCGACTCGACCCGAATCTCGATCGAGCAGCCACGAATTTTTCATGATGTTTGTTATGTTTTTTTTTCTTAAATCTTAGAGGCAATACGGATGACAGAACTGGTAGACTAACCTCTGGCTCCTTTCCGTCTTCTTCATTATACCTTTCTTATAGTACTGCCTGATACTGCGACTTAGCTTGTCGTAATTCATAGCAGGACGATTTTTTCGCTTGCCCCAAAGTCTTGCTACCCGTACCGAATCCTCGATCTTGAAAACCCCCTTGGTACGATCGAGCCAGCGTATGCAAGAGCCGTGTAATCCCGGGCTCTGCAACAGTTCCTTGAGAAATTGCCAGAGATGAATGTGGGAACCGCCGTTTCTCATTTTGCCGGTACCATTGGTCGTAACTGTACTGGCTGTCTCCTCGTCCTCGTCTGCAAATATTTATAAAAAAACACACGATAATTTCGAAATTTTCAATTAGAAAAATTGATCGTTTGTTAGAAAAGTTGAAGCAAAAAAAAAACCATTATCGCAATTTTGAAAAAATTACCATCGGAATAATCCATCGCGCAGGGTGAACCCTTGACACTCGCGGGTCCGGTCAAAGACGACGAGGGACTCGGATTTCCGTTGCTCTGAGGTGTCACGACGCTCGTAGGACTCCAGCAAGCTGCGAGGGTATTTCTCGGTGATTCCTCGACCGCTGCTTTCCAGATTTCCAGCTGAGCGTGCAGCATACTACCGCACTGCAACACGCGAAAAAAAAACAAACACCGCGCATTCTTCGTTAATGTGCTACAAAATAAAAAACCAAAAAAAAACATGTTTCACGAAGAATGAGAAATGTTTCGATCGATGGAAGAATCATTGAAACGATCGATCAAAACACGCAACGAGGAGTTAAACATTTGTCTAATTCAACGGAAATCTCGGCTTTCAGATATTGCCTAGTGTGTCGTGGTCGGTTACGAGTCGGTGTTGAGCCCCGGTGCTGCACACACAAGCTTCGCGAAGAGAAGAGAAAGCGGCGCGACGCAACAGGCGGCTGGCAATGCCTGGCTTGACCTACTTCGAGTGGTAGCCGGCAAACTCGATGTTGCTCCGTTGTGCAGCGGCGGCCAACGGAGGTACACGCGAGACGGCGCGCAACACCATGGCACGTTGTTGGTAAGCTCTTCGGTGTTCTTTAGTTTAGCTTTAGCGAGAGAAGAGATCTAAGACACTTATATATATATATATATACATGTATATATCCATATACATAACTAGTCTTAAGTCTCTTATATACATGCGCTTATCCACGAGCGAACCGAGAAACGAACTCGAACGCACCTTAGATGCAGTTATGCGCGCGCTCCCGAGGTTTTATGTATCGTGACGACACGGTCCACATGATTCAGGACTCGGGCACACTAGCGAAGAATATTACCGAGAGACTATGCTCGCGAGATAGAAAGGCTTAGCTCGAATATATATGTACACGTATATATATTTATATGTTACCGCTGTTCTCCTATCGTTATATACATGTATATATAAATATAAATATAAAGAGCATGATAGAGAACCATGGTGCATCGATCGCTATTTCGAAACAGAATCTCTCGGTGGAAAATACCTATGGCCCTACGTGTCCCGAGAACGCGATCCTGTCGACGATGTCCTGGCTGAACTAGTTGCGGAGAATTGCGCAAGTCTCTTACAATATGATGTATGTATATATATATATATATATATATATATATATATATATATATATATATATATATATATATAAGATC
>JAPYZU010011014.1:0-10554 GCA_030523005.1 Tryphoninae sp. B BG-2022a | reverse complement strand
TCGCGAAAGAACGCTGAATTTTGAGAAACGTTTCGTCACGTACACTCGCGCATGCAGCAATTATCCTTTCCTTCATATTTTCAGATGTGTCCGCGCACTTCCTGATACACTTTGTCTTTAACGTATCTCCATAAAAAAAAATCTAACGGAGTAAAATCCGGAGATTGGGCGGGCCAGTTGACCGATCATCTACGTCCTACCCAGGTGCGAGATCTCTCATACATTATAACTATTATACAAAATATCTCATAACCTAACAACTTTAGGACATTAGTGTAGTAGTACTTTTATACCCGAAATTGAACACTTTCCATTTCCGACAAAAAAAGTTGACCATCCTATTTAAAAAAACAAAGTTGACCTCCAAATAACCTTAATGCGTACATTCAAGGGAGAATTTATTTACGTTATCTTTTGTCCCCCTCGATATCCTACAATGTTTGTCTGAAACAATTTTCGATATCTCGCTTCGTTTCCATATGAAACGCCCGGGTCACTTTCGATGCCTCACCCTGTATATAGTTTGATGGTATATATATTGTACATACCACCACTATATTGGTATATATATATATATATATATATATATAGAGGGAGAGAGAGAGATACATATATATGTGTACATATATAGCTTGTCTATAGAAGTGTGTGCGACTTAAGAAGTAAGGTTCTCACGCAACTTGGCAGTTGTATACACACTAGTATAAAGTGTGTACACTGTTGTATGGCATAGCTATGTAATGAATTATATATATACATGGTTTACGGAGTGTATACTAGTTGCGTCCTCGAGTATGTCTTCCAGCCTCGACAACGCCTCTCACTACTCTCTTTCAGCATCCTCTTTCTTTCTACACCCAGCATCTTGTCTCTTACATATATATAGCTCAAAAAATATATGCACAAAGGTACATATTGAAAGTACATATCTTTTTCATGTCAATATAGAGTTTGGTAGCCAATTCATGTACAATGTACAAGTATAAATACGAATGTCGATGTGATATCGGTTTGAGAAATTCATAAATACATTTTAATCGTTCCTTCTTTAATTTTGATCGATCGATTAATTTTAATATTACGTGCGATAGTGTGAACTTGAAATTTTCATAATTAAGAATAAACGTGTAATTTGTGAAAATTATTCATCGCAGTATCGATAATTTATAGAAATAATGAAATATGACCTTGAATATTTCTCTTTTCAAGTCGTAAGAATTGTTTTATTATTTCGTTTCTTTGTTGAAACAAGATTTTTAATTGAGAAAAAAAAACGATTGTTTCAGTGAGTACAGTACCCGATCCGGAATTCATCGACGTTATCGGTAACATAACCATCCCGGCTGGTCGCAACGTGAAGCTTATGTGCAGCGTCAAGGATCTTGGCTCGTACAAGGTAAGTGTTTATTTGTTAACGAAAATAACGAGCATCGTGTATATAGTAGCGAGCGACAAAAAGTTATATCCTCGAGAAAAGAACGAATAAACGTGAGAGCGTCGAGATATAGAGAATTCAAGCGACCTTTCGCGCAAATGCACACGAACGAGAACGAGGGCGATAATTGAAGTATCTAACGAGTAAGCAGGAGACTATACGAGATCGTTGAATTCGCGAAGGGGAATCGGGAACTTAACGAAGCTGCTTTCCCGATTCACGATCTAGGCGAGAAGAGAGAAGTGAGATGAAGTCTGCATAGAGAGAGAAAGAGAGTGAGAAAGAGTGAGGGAAAGAGGTGGAGAGTGGACGGAAAGTAGATAAGAACACCGATCGGTAGCTCTGGGCTCCTGTAAGGGCGTAAAGGGGATAAATTTTACAAGGGGATCTCGGTGAGTAGATCTGGAATCGAACGAGACTTCGACGAGAGCAAAAGAGGGTAGGAATTAGGTACGCGGTGTACCACTGCCTGAAAATTACGAAGTACATGGAGAGTGCAACTGTACTTACTTTAAGCCCTTCTCACCCTTCGTACTCTTCCTCTTCTCATCTCTCTCTCTCTCACACACACACACACACAGCACACTGTTTCCCTCTCTGTTTCCCTCTCGGTTCCGTATTTCTGTAGCCCGGTGATTCATTCGAGACATCGTGGTAGCACGAGGATTTGTTGTCAATGAGACTCGAGAGGGGGTTGGTTCAGATTGGTCAAAGCGCACTGAGTGTAATGTCGGGGGGTTGGGAGCAACCCTTATCCTTCGTGTCTTCTCGGTTCTCACCTATTTGTCAGTATTCGAGGGAAATTCTCCTCTCTCTCTCTCCTTGAGTTTCTCTTTGTCCTTCCCTCTCTCCCTTTATCTGCCTCTCTCTCTCTCTCTCTCTTTCTATCTCTCCCATGGTCTTTCCCTCTCTAGCTCGTCATTTTCGTGAAAGCGAGACACAGAGGGAGATTCAACACAGAGAAAGAGAGACAGAGTTGTTTAAGTGGTGAGTATAGCGCGGATCGCTTGAATGGTTCGTCACGAGCATTCTCGCCGATGCATGACACCTCTTCATCCCCTATGACATGAAGAGCTCAAACCTCGAGCTCCCGCTCGCTCTTCTAACGCTCCAAACTGCCGATTCTTTTTTTACTCCTATTCCTAAATCCATATATATACGAACGCGAATGCACGAAAGCGTATGTTCGTTCCTTCTTCTTCCGACCAACCCCCTTCAGTCATCGCTGGTTTAATGACTACGATTCAAAGAAAGATCTCATTAAAAAAATCCCTGGTAAAGAATGCGACGGTTCGAGCGAGCTTTGCATAGAACCGCGAGTACCGAACTTCAAGTGCAGCGGATTCGAGGGTGCGTTATAATTTGAAGACTTGGGGAAAAAACCGCAACCACAGTGGAACTGGGGGAAAGGGGACAAGAAAGAACCAGGGAGATAACGGAGGATAACGGAGATGTACGAGGATACAAATATGTAATAATAATGTTATTTTATTATTCGATTATTTTCCAACGTATAATTACAAAGAAATTTTCAATAAGCTAATAGATCGGATTTTATCGTTATCCTTGAAAAAATTTGAAATTTTCAATAAGCTAATAGATCGGATTTTATCGTTATCCTTGAAAAAATTTCACCACCACTCCTCGTAAATTAAAAATTGTAATTCTCAATCTGGTAGAAAAGATTTTTTTCTATTCTTCGAGTCTTTTTAAATACCGATACTTCTCCTCGTAAATTAAAAAATGTAGAGTAGAATTGTAGTGATATTTATAACAAGCTTATAAATTTTCTTTTACGAGTTTAAGAAAAGTCTGACACTCGCTTCGATATTTTATTGTCGATGCGGTTGAAAAAATAATTTTCTTATTAATTTATCCATGCTGTCAATCATACGATTAAATAGTCAACAATAAATTTTATTTTATCATTACAGTTAAATTTTGAATAAATTATTAATCCGGGCGTTACTACCCTCGATAAAAAGTTCTCCTCCCTCCCTTGCTATACTTCACATTTTATTCTTTCACGAGGAATAATATTTTTATTAATTCGTCGATAATATTAGTGATATATCGAAATAAATAATAATAAATTTTATATGAAAAAATATTGTTCGAACAATTTATTCCGATTAACGACCGAGTAAATGATTAAACCCCGAAACAATTAATTTTAGGGTACTTATCGGAGGTTCTTTACCCACGCTTCTAACCAACTTTCCGAAACATCGAGTTCAAAAAGCTCGACCATTACAAATATATAATCCCCGAAAAAAAAACGGAAAAGAAGACAATACAAAAAAGATAACGATATAAAATCGCTATGTAACGAACGCGAAAGGATATCGCGAGGAAAGCAAAGGGCGGAGAAGAAGCTCACCGAAGACTTCCTCAGTCGTCGATGAGAAGAAAAAAAACCGAAAAACAAAAAAAGTAAAAACCCGAGGGAAGCTCATCCGCAGTGGAACGAACGCAAAAATGGAACGAGAAAACGAATGAACTGGCACGGTGTACACTGTATATATAAGAACCGTCGAAGCCGAATGAGAGTTCCGGAAGTCGAGAGATCGGTCCGGGCGCCATGAGTATGAGAGAGAGAGAAAGAGAGCCGGGGGAGCAACGGAGAATGAGCGAGAGTCGAAATTCCGAGGAGCCCGGTACACACACGATGGCGTGTGCGCGGGAGCGCGAGAGAGGAAGATTGAATTGGCATCGTCTGGATTCTGGCCAACCCTTGAGTTTCCCATCTTGACGTGAAAAGCAGTTTCATCGTCGTTCGCTCGTCCCTCGCCCGATGTTCTCGCCGGCGTCGTTTCCGAATTTCAAATTGACGACGACAAATGCCACGAGTACCACCAACGGCGAAGACTCCGAAAGACCGATTCGAGAGACGTTTCACAGTTTTCCATCTCCCCTTTTATTTTATTTTCGTTTTTTTTTTCATCGTACGTATTATACGCAACGTTTGTATAAATATTCCATCGTCGTTTCCGATATTTTCAATACAATTTTCGCATTGCCGAGATCGATCGACGATAATACCAATCCGAAAAAATACTTAATCTCTCAATTTCGACAATTCGTAAACTTTACGACTGGACACACCACGTGCCGATCGAAGATACTTTTCGAGTACGTCTGACCAATCCTGTACTCGTACTACTTCAACGCGAAATCGCCCCGGTCCACGTCCAACGAGTCTTCGAGTTCGAAGTACTTGCCGCAACGATTTCGATTCTGTTACTACTTCGTCTTGCGGAAACTTCGCGTCTGCTCGAGCTCTTGAGACGCTCGAACTTTGACCGCTTGAGTCTATATAAAAAACAAATTGAAAAATAAACAATCCCCACTCATCTTTTTCGACAAACCAAATAATTGTCTTATCACTGAAATTATCCATAAAAAAAAAAATATTCGTTCGATGAAATTTATCGTTCATAATCTGATGACACCCATGGCAATTTGGCAATCGTAAAAAAGGAACGAAGTGGAACAGGGCTGCGGGACGAATTCGAGATAAATTTCACGACGTGACTTAACACCGGTCAAGGCGGATATACGTCGGTACGTACTCTTTCGTCGCGAGGCGGGAAATTGATTCTACTCGCATACTCGGCCGCAAGAGTGAGAAAGAACGAGAAGGAAAGATAGAGAGAGGGAGAGAGAGAGCTAGGTACGACGAAGAATCCGTGAGAATGATCCAAATCGTGCGTCCAGGGATTTGGTAGATCGATATATACCGGGGTTTGCTGCGCGATCGAGCTCGAGGGGATAATTTTATATCCCGACACCAGGGGTCTATGTGTTCAGGGACACCACTTACTACCTCATATCGTGTCGTTTCCTCGATGTACCCTCTCTTGTGCCCGGTTGTTCGCCACACCCGTGTAAAGGCCGGTAGAGAATCGTATGGAGGGAGAGGGAGGCTTTTCCTACGACGTTAAACACCCACTTTGGTGTCTCCTCTTACAACCTCAGCCGTTCTTGTCGAGAGATCAACGTTTATTACCCTATAGGAACGTCCCGCTTCGTTTACGAACCCTGGCATACTCTCTCTCTCTCTCTCTCTTTCTTTCTTCTTCTCTCTCGTACAGCTGGTGATTCGAGGAATTCTTGAATCAAGGAGTAGCGAAAGCTTTGTTAAGTTATTGTTTTTAAATTATTACGCTAATCGGTTTATCGACGATCATCGAGTTACATTGATTCGGAATTAATCCGATTCTTGGTTCTTGAGTTTTGTTAAAAATCGAGAAAGATTCTTCGATAATCGATCGGAGTTCGTATCGAGACGATCGTTTGCTGACGATATTTAATTCCTGACTTTTAAGAGCAAATGCAACAGCAACTTCGCGAAGTCTGAAAACTTCTACTTTTTACGCACCGGCGAAAATATTTGTAAAGACGAGACATTCCTCTGTGAAAGTTATTATTTTCTGGACTAAAGAAAAAACAATGTCTGCAATAATATTATCCCCTTGCGTATAATGGACCGATTCATCTTAAAATAATTCTGATTTTAAGTAAGATAAATATTAAGTAGAAACATGAAAATGTCGAGCTTCAACGATTTTTATCAATCGAAAAGACTGGTACGAAGAAACAAAGAAGGAAGGAGAAAAGGTAAAAAAAACGAAAGTATGAGAATCGGAGCGACGATGACCCGAGGGTCGTTGTACCGAGGGTTTTTACCATATACCTTTTGAAAATGTAAATTTCGCGTCGTCGAGTTCGCGCGTGGTCGAGGGTCGCGAAACCTGCCCCACGTCCTCACCCCGGCTGTTCTTTCCTTTTTTTAAATCCTCCTACCACCCGGTTTTACTCTTTGTTCGCGGGTAACTGGATTGGTACGAAAGGATTTTAAGAGGGAATTTCTCGATTTACCGACATTATTCCGATACCGTGCTTGGACCACGGCTCAACCCTTCTCTTCCGCATACGTATATATACACGAATACTCTCGTCGCTATAGAAGATTGGCTTCGCTCGACGCGAAGCGCGAGAAACGCCGATACGACCACGAGGCAAAGATCCGAGATAAGAGAATGTATTTTCGAGTCTGAACATTCGATCTTTTTCCACTTTTCTCTCCTCTCGCCCGCTGCGACCTCCTAACGCTCGTATGCGTATCAAGATTATTTCTTCTCGCTCTGCTACCGTTACAAACGTAACAAAAAAAAATAAATTTCACAATAGAATTTTTCCTCCTTTTCGAGTGTCAATTTTTCCCTCGTTTTGATCAATGTTTTTGTTCTTAAGATTGTAATTTAAACTCATCGATCGGTTGAAGAACCAGAGTTAACGAGCTCTTCCCTCTCGCGTTAATTTCCTCCAATCCAACTGACGAAATAACGAAAAATTTTCCAGACGATTTCCAGCGAGAAGGTACCCGATGTTCTCTAATCAAAGGAAGCCAAGAAAACGTGGTACGAGGTAGTAGAAAGGTTTACGTGATAGTACTACGTACCACGAGGATTTGTAGGTACAAAATACGTTTATCCAATGGCTTCAGTTCTAACTATAGTTACCGGATGTGGACTCGTCATCGTTTTCTCCCTTCCCGTTAGCAATCTTCATCTTCCTCCTCGTCTCTATCTCATCGTCGTCGTTGTCGTCGTCGTCATTGTCGTTGTCGTCCTCGTCGTCGGTGACTTCTGAGAGGTCGGAGGGAGGAAGGTTCGTTATCCCCGATTTGGTTGCTCGATGCAGACAAGAATGGGTAATGAAACTCGGGCTAGTTGGTAGCAGGTTGTATTATTAAGATGTTACCTGTCGTAGAGTCGAGAGACTTCCCACAAGTAGCGATGGCTACGAACGGTCTCTCCAACCCCTTGCTATCTTCAATTTCATTTTTACCCCACCCATTAATCTTTTACTTCCAATTCGTTTCATTGCAATTTTTATCAAAATCGACGTTCTCCATTATAAAGTTGAAAAACATTGGACATTTCGTTAGGATGTTCGAAAGAAAAATTTATTCAGCCTTTATCTCACTGTATACTTGATATTAAAATTGTATTGATGGATTTATAAAAAACGTTGTTAAAGTTGATAATAATATTTGCCTTTTTGTAGAAAGTGAAACGTTCTTCAAAGATGAGAAACGTTTGTGAAGCGTTCGAAAATTCACACGATATATCGATCGTGATACACAAGATATATTAATGAGAGCGTTTATCGGTCGTCTACTCTACGTTGCGTTTTCCTTTTGTACTTGCCGTCGTCGGTTAATGTCGTTTGAACGAACTCCTTGAAAGCTTCTATCTGTTGCCTTGCCGCCCGCGACGGTCGGATAGAACTACCAGCTCGTGGCGCTTCGTGGTATAAACATGCGTATACACATATATATCTATGTGTATATATAATATAGATCGCGTGAAGGAAGAAGGAGGGAGGGAGAGAGAGCGAGAGAGAGAGAGAGAGTCTATAGAGTCTACGCTAGAATCCCGACAGCAAAACCGCAAATACGCGGCGTGGCCCGACCAAACTCCAAACCAGAGCCAACAGTATGGTTTTGGCGAGTAAGAGAGGTGGCGCTAGGGTGGGGGGTCGCAGCGTGAGGCGAGCGGAGTAGTAGTGGGGGAAGCGAGAGCGACAGTAAGAGCCGAGCGCGAGAAGACGAAGGAAGGAAGAGCGCTGAGCACGAGTCGACTGAGGAGCGTGGGAACGACAGACGAGCGTTGCAAAACCACCCCTCACCCTCGATCGCACGAAACAGGGAACATCCAAAGGAAATGTCGAGTCGGAAGAGGTCGTCCAAACGGAGATTCGAAAATTCCTGTTGCTTCGTCTTTCCCGAGACGGGACGAGAGCTTTTTTTTGTCAACTTTTCTCCTTCCGTTCCATCCTCTCGACTGCTTCCATGTCTCGTTGAATTCTTGTTATGCCGTGGAACTTTCGACATCAGCTGAAGTTAATTCGAAATTATGCGCGGTGTCTAGTTGAAGGAGGCAACGGGAGAAAAGAAAACGTCGCTAAGAGGGAGAGGGACAAAGTGGATAAAGGAGAGAAAACAACACGGGCGAAGTCCGAGGTGTTCATTCAAATGTTTTAATGGCAAATCTTATTATATTTCACCTCCGAATAAAACCGCTTTATCGCTCGTGGATAACTCGTTGTCCTAATTAAGTTTTACGATTGTAAAACGCCACGGTCGTTCCACCGCTCTTTCCCGTCGTATCGACACTTCACCAAGGTAACGACGGGGATGAAAATAGCGTTTATTCCGTCAGCGACGCTCTTAAGCCGCCACTGAACGCTCTTCATAATTCCATTCCACCAAGATTTCTCACTCCAACTGTTAACAACTCCGCCCATGTCGTTTAAACGACGAGTAAACCACCCTTCTCCTCTCTACCATCGACCATCAGACAGAGAAAGTGCCCACTTACTGAAAGAGAACAGTAACAAATGGAATTCAACCTTCGGAAAATAATTATTGAGCATGAGAAAAGTCGTCGTTTTTCATGGAATGCCAAGTGGCAAGTGCGAGGAACTTAAGTCATCCGAGCGAAGCTTCGGAAAGTACTCGAAGAAGTCGATCGGGGGAAAAAGCGTGGCGAGACAAAGCTCGTAGGGGTTAACGCTGGTGACTTTTTACTCGGCACTTACTATCGCAAACATTATTTTATCATTTTAATTGTCAATGAGGGGTATGAGGCTTTCTCTTTCTCTTTCTTTCTGACTCTCGTAGCCGAAATGAAAGAAGACAGACTGGAGTATTCCACCGCTTCTGTGGTACAAGATTGACCCTCTTAATTCTCGTAATTCCTCGCACTCCCTTTCATCTCCTCTTGCGTTCTCAGGCCTCGCTAATCTTCTCCCCTTCTTATATAAGATTACACCCGTTATGCGACAAGAACGGGGGTGTACGACGTTTTTTTTCAAACCTCGGTAGGGAGAGTATAGCGCGTCGCGAGCGTCGTTCCTTCTGTACTCGAGGGTGTTGACTTCGTTAGAGAGAACGAACCTCCTTCCACCAAGCGGTTTTGCGGTACATTGACGTTATCGAGTTTCCGGTAAACGTTTTCACTCTCTCTCCCTCTCGCGGTATTTCGTTACTCGTGACTATCCGGTTTCTTCCACTCGACAAATTCGAATCAAAGGGACAGAAGCTAAATAAAATTGATCAATTTTTAATATTTCCCGACAATTATTTCTTTCTTCATACGTTTAACGATGAAATATCAACTTTTTTATTTTATTCTTATCTTTCGTTTTCATTTTATTTTTATATCTTTCATTTTGTCGACGCGTCCTGACTCACCTCTCTTGATTCTCCATCTCTCTCTCTTGCTCTCCCTCTCTCTTTCTCTACTTTCGGTGCTTCAAGACTATTCGTCTCTCCCAGGCACTCGAGATTTAAAATCTCAGCAGCAGCAGCAGCAGCAGCAGCAGCAGCAGGTACGCAAGAACCTACTTCGCCCGGCTGACAAAGATATCCATCAGCCTTCAACGTGAATTTTTAATAAAACTTGACTGTGCCGAGCTTAATATTTCATTTTAGCCGTGATTATCCACGCCCCGATGATTTTACTCGAGAGCTACGGAGTTTCGCGGGATTTCGCGATGTATAACACCCTCGCCAGCTATACGTATATACTTAAATGATATACGTATAAATATATGCAACCCATCCCGCGTATGAAACGATCGATAATAAAAATGGTATAGTTGGCCAATGTTCAAGAATTTTCCAATACGCACGACAGTCAAATTTTCGCCACGTCATTCATCCGTTCCGTAAGAATTCATCACCGAGCGATTTTTCGCCCGCTACAGATACACACATAATCATAATTATTTATGTAACGAGAAGATTACTTCAAGATATTATACAAATCTCGTCGCGACGTAATGTCGATGGTTTAGACCATTGGTTCCCAAAGTGGTCCAGGTGGAACCCCAGGGGTCCACGGGAGGCTCGATGGGGGTCTACGTTGGCGTGACAAGAAAATGTGGGTTCACAATTCGTAAGCGAGGGTCCACCAAAATTTATCTACTTTCGATAGTGCAGAACTAAAATGTTGGATTGACTCCACCTATCAATATAGACAGATAATAATTTAAGAAGCTCAGCGATTGTTACTTGTAAAAATTTGCATAGGGTAAAGTACCTAGTA
>JAPYZU010010990.1:0-10423 GCA_030523005.1 Tryphoninae sp. B BG-2022a | reverse complement strand
AAGAAGCTAATTTGTTTTTCTTGCTGTTAGAAATATTTTGTGGACAGGTTGTTGATCCTGGCGTCCTGGAAAAAGAATAATATGCATCTAAATTGTTTGTTCGAATACATTTTTATTGTTATAAATTACTTCACAAAAAGAAGAAAAAATGAAATAACATCGTAAATTATTCGCCGTTTCGTTGATTAGGTTTCTCGTATCGATGATTTCGTTCCAGTAATTTCGTTGCGCAAACTTGATCCAGCGATCTTGTAATTTCCTTTAAGTTTGCCGATTTCTCTACAAATATTCATCGCCGTTGTAATCGACATTGTCCTTGAAAAGTGACGAAGCGTAGTTACTTCCGGTCGCGCTTCTGGTACGTCGAGATTGTTCGTACTTGTCGAATTGCGGGTTACCCAATATATCACCGGCAACCTGGTCAACGTTCATTTGAAGGTCACTTCCATCGGTAAAAGCGGCTTGATTGTAAAATCGAGGTTCGTTAAGTCTGATTGCATTCGTCGCACTGCCGGTGTATCGCGATTGTTGATAATTGTCGGAAGCTTCGTTACCGATCAAATCACCGGTAAGATGACCCGTGTTCAATTGAAGGTCATCGTTATCGGTTACGCCATGTCGATTCGTTCTGGAAACCGGTCTAGACTCGAAACGATTATACTCGCTCGGTAATCGATCCGATTTTGATTTCGTCGATCGCAACAGATTTCCACCACCGATGTGATCCAAATTTCGATGGAAAACATCCCGAAGCAGATTTCCACCTCCGATGTGATCCAAGTTTCGAGATTCTTTGTCGTCGCTGCGACGATTTCTCGATTCCCATTCTGTAACGGGGAATTATAAATTGGTGTTATAATTTGTTTTCTTTGTTTAACGAATTGGCAAAAGCGAAAGCGTCGATGAAATATAAAACAGCTGCATTGCGATATTGGCAGAATGGACGAATTCGATTATTTTTAATTTGTTGATTGATTAATGCAATTTATACAATTTTTTGTTTAATGACAGACAATAATAAATTTTGCAGCGGTAGATACAAAGCAGAGCTAGCTAAAAGCATTAGTCGCTTACCTGAATTTGTATTTGTCGCTTTTCGTTGATTTACATAAATGCGACTGTTGACGATGGACGAACGCTGCGGTATATTTTGGTTAGTGACGAAACATTTAACGATTAATGCGTTTATCGTAGATACAGTTGACAGAGACGAAATATTTGATACGGTTTATAATTTATGGATTTAAATTCTCTTCGTCGGCGAGACAGTTTGAGTTTGTACGAGAAGGTATTGACTTAATAGCGATTATTTTCAGGTGAGGAAATAACTTATAATCTACTCCGGCAACGATTGGGAGTGTGTTCACAAGATTTTACACTCGACTTGTTCCTCAGTTAGACAAATCTCAATTAACCGTGAAATTTGGGTCACGTTGAAAAGTGATGAGAAATCGTCATTTGTGTAAACAAATCGATCGTCGGTTACATGAAGTTTGTAGGTGAGCAGGAAAAGATTTTTTTGAAGATTATTTCCGGGTCGTTAGAAGGTCGTTAAAATTTTTTTAAGAATTGATAAAAGCGGAGAATTCGATCGATAAAAATATTTCAAAAGAAATGATTATGTATGATAATTAATCGTTGATAATTAATCAGTTACATCACATTTGTAGGTGAACAGGAAAAAATTTTTTTGAAGAATATTTCCGGGTCGTTAGAAGGTGGTTAAAATTTTTTTAAAAATTGATAAAAGCGGAGAATTCGACCGATAAAAATATTTCAAAAGAATTGATTATTTATGATAATTAATCGTTGATGATATTTCAAGCCATAACAAGCATTGACGTTTTAATCGCGTGACTCGAGTAGCTATGAGCAAAAGATTATTAAAGCTAAGAAAGTTTTTTGTTTCGAGCTTGAATATTATCGTCGATGAAAGAAAGGACCCCTCGCGTCTCATTAAAGAGCCAGACGGAGGGTGAGAATCGATTTTCCGCCAAAGGAAAGACATTATACCGCTTGAGTTCCTAATCTCACGCGATAATTGCAATCGGTAAATTCACATTTTCTTTCACTTGTCAGTTTTTTTCCAAAACTCTTTCACTCGTATAAATTTTCTCGTCACAATGAAAAATCAGCTGGAAGCTCCTCATAAATCATGTATTCGGGGTTTTGTAAATTATTCGAAGGTACGAGGGTCGTATAATTCTCGAATTAAACTAAATCTCTCGTCGAAACAAAAAAAAATCATAAATCACAGGAAACAACAAATAACGTATAATACAAAATTTACAAAAGCATAACGTATACGTATTAATAGACAAGGTGAGGATTCGTTGGATTATTTTTCAAAAATTTCTGATTTTTTAGCAAGAAATTTTTTTTTTTTACAAAGTAACAAAGAAAACTTTTTAAAAAAAATAATTTTGCTTGATATCTCGACGTATTTAAGCCATCTGATTAACAAGCTTACATTAACTCTACAGGAATTCAAAAAACAGTAAGAAAATTTTCCATTTTTTAACACAAAATTTACAAAATTATATAAAACATTAAATATAAAGCATAACGTATACGTATTAATAGACAAGGTGAGGATTCGTTGGATTATTTTTCAATTTTTTTTTTTTACAAAGGTAACAAAGAAAACTTTTTTAAAAAAACAATTTTCCTTGATATCTCGACGTATTTAAGCCACCTGATTAATAAGCTTACATTAACTCTGCAGGAATTCAAAAAACAGTGAGAAAATTTCCCACTTTTTTCATTTTCTACTCGGATAATTATCGTTGACTCGCGCATTCCTAGAAATATTTCCCTTGCGAGATGACTAATCGCTCCAAGCATTTTGTTAAAAGTATGTCAATCGATCTATCCACCTACGTGCTCATATGACAATGACAAAAAGAGAAAAGTCAACGATAAATACGACGGGGCGTAATATCAATTATCAACTTCCTATTTCTAAAATAAACTAAAATGAGCAAATATAGTGAAATTAACGATCGTGAGTTACGTCATAGGGTAAGTTGCTTTCCTATTCTCTGCTTTGAAGGAACTCGTTACCCGATAACGAAATCAAAGCTTCCGTTAATGGAAATTTCATGCGATAACGTACACACACACTACGATAATTTTTCGAATTCGCGTGAGGAGAATATTCGTCCTACAACTCGTCCTTCCAATACGATTATCCTCCTCCCCCTTTTAAAAATATCAACCATTCCTTAAAGTATCATCGTCCTCCCTTACGACAAAAGCGCTTTTATTCCCCTCCTACTTCCCTCGCGTCTCGAAAAAATTCCAAGAAAACATTGCCTCGATCCAAAAAAAAGAAAAGTAAGAAAATAAAAACCGCGAAGGAAGAGGAAAAATTATAGAGCATAATCGCGATAAGTCGTTGCATAATTTTTCATAAAGTTCCTAATCGATAAAAGTAACAAAAAAAAGTGATAAGCGTGATAAACGGGTTCGTATCAGCCTCGAGCACGCGACGGAGACGTAACAAAAAACTGAACGATCGAGCACGTGCATCTCGTAAAACGCAACTTGTCGTATCATTCAGGGTAGATAAGGGGAACGGGGTTGAAGAAATATTCACGATACAGAAAAAGAATCGATTACGATCCCCCTTTTCTTCCACCCCCATGTGCTACGTATAGAAAACACCGGAAGAGAGAAAAGTGAAAAAAAAAAAAAGAATGGTTCTCGAATTCGAAGATATCTTTTTTATATCCAGGAATTTATCTCTTTTTATTTTGTTTTGTTTTATATCCCTACCCTCGCACTGGAGGAAGAAAGCTTTTTGGCTATTTATTCGAAACTCGAGAAATAAAAGAAAACGTTACCGCGAGTTAGGAATAGCCTATTCCCACTCGACGCAAATGGCTCGCGACGATTAAGAATTCATGACGGAAAAGAGAAAGAAATTGTTCGCGGAAAGCTATTGTTTGGGGAAGATGTTTATCTACGAGGGGGATGAAAGTGGCTTATCTATCATTTTCCGGAAACGTTTATCAGGTACTCACTAGTACGATGTAAAATATAGTTTTTTGGGAAATAGATAAGTGCGGAAAGGAGAAAGAGGAAAGACAGTTACCGTCAGACAAAATTTATTTTCAGATTGTAGAAGAAGAGACGAGCGGCTAGAAGCGAGCAAGTAGTAAAAGTCGGGTAGGTCAGACACAGGGAGTAAAGTGCTCAGCCGTAGCGGTAATGCCTCGAGTAACATCCTGCACTATCGCGTTTGCCACACGCTATCAAGAAAAATGTTTCGAGTGCAACTACGAAAATGAGTTCACTCCTCCCACCTCCCGTCGAGTACCACAAAAACGTCCAACTCGATTGTTCGTCTTCCGTTTTCTCTCTCTCTAAGTTTTTTTTATTTTTTATTTTTTCTTCCACGACTTAAAAGCAACGCTATTTCCGGAAGCCTGTATACACGTATCAGCGTGTCCGAGTCTTTGAACTCGTTATTACCGTTCGCGCGACAATGAGGGAAGATTTTTTCATTACGAAGACGGGAAGGAAAGATTCGACGAGGTTAGTGTAAATATTGCGACTAATCCATCGAAAATCGTTCGACATTGAAAAAGTTTTTACGACGAAATTATGATTTTTATCCAAGGAAGTAATACACGAACTATCGATCTTGTCTTTCAACAATTATTCGTTATTTTATACGAAAAATCGTTATTATATAAAAAAAAAAATGGAAGCTTCTCTCCTTTTTTTTTATTGGATTATTGATCGAGCAGCATCGAATTAAGTGATGTTACGTATGAAAAAAAAGTTGAAAATAAAGGAATAAGAAATTACGATGAAAAAAATGACCTACCGAGGTAATCGAGCTGTATATCGATTATTCGAGGTTGGTTTATCCATCGTTAGTCGACTACCTTGCAAAACTGTCCCTCGGGCCTTCGCGTACGACCGTGTGTCGAGAGGCTTGCAAGGACATAGGGTAAAATGTTCGAGCTATCTTTATACGCCTTAGCGCTTATATTTTCTCGTAAATAGGAAAACTCGAGGTGATTCGTGTCGTAGCAAGTTCAATTGTGATGACAATGAAAATATAAATCGTGGCAGGGCGTTATAATGCGAGCTGTCGGAAAATGTTTCTTGGCTGTTCATTGAATCTTGAGTTCTTCCCTTTAGTTATATTCAAATATTAGCTGTGCATTTCCAGACACGAGCTGTCGGAAGTTTTCAGTATTGCACAAAGCTGTTTCTTACGATCAATTTAATCGGTCGAATGAAAAAAAATTAACAATAATGATAAAGTGATAAATTTGAAAATGTTTCTTGACTGTTCATTGAATCTTGAGTTCTTCCCTTTAGTTATATTCAATTATGAGCTTGCATTTCCAGATACGAGCTGTACGGTTCACTTCAATACGGTTTCTCACCGATCAATTTAATCGGTTGAATAAAAAAAAATTAACAATAATGATAAAGTGATAAATTTGAAAATGTTTCTTGACTGTTTATTGAATCTTGAGTTCTTCCCTTTAGTTATATTCAAATCTGAATGATAAAGTGATAAATTTAAAAATGTTTCTTGACTGTTCATTGAATCTTGAGTTCTTCCCTTTAGTTATATTCAAATCTGATCTGTGTATTTCCAGACACGAGCTGTTGGAAGTTTTCAGCATCGCACAAAGCTGTTTCTTACTTCAATACGGTTTCTCACCGATAAATTTAATCGATCGAATAAAAAAAAAATTAACAATAATGATAAAGTGATAAATTTAAAAATGTTTCTTGGCTGTTCATTGAATCTTGAGTTCTTCGCTTTAGTTATATTCAAATCTGATCTGTGCATTTCCAGACACGAGCTGTTGGAAGTTTTCAGCATCGCACAAAGCTGTTTCTTACTTCAATACGGTTTCTCATCGATAAATTTAATCGATCGAATAAAAAAAAAAATTAACAATAATGATAAAGTGATAAATTTAAAAATGTTTCTTGGCTCTGTTCATTGAATCTTGAGTTCTTCGCTTTAGTTATATTCAAATATGAGCTCTGCATTTCCAGACACGAGCTGTCAGACGTTTTCAGTATCGTACAAAGCTGTTTCTTAATTCAATACGGTTTCTCACCGATCAATTTAATCGGTCGAGTGAAAAAAAAATTAACAATAATGATAAAGTGATAAATTTGAAATTAATTTTCATATTTCGTAGCTTCACTTTTATTTTTCATTATTTACTCATCCTTGTTTAATTATTTCAACAATTTCGCCCATGATTAAATTCAAAATTACAAAACTTTAATATTTCCGTTTCTTTCAATTTTCAAAAAAAAAGTCTACAAATTTTATTATCGACATCCTTCCTACGCCCAGTGAAATTTAACGTGGCCTAAAACATCACGTGGGACGTAATTCGACTGTCGATAAAATGATGAGTGAATACAATGTTTTTAATTCTTAGCTTCCCACGTTGTAAAAAATATTTAGCACGATGAAAATTTTATTAGAATTATGATGACAATGTTGCCTCGAAAATTGTTTGGCACATATCCCTCTGAGTATTTCACCCATGGGGAAATATCCACGTGGGAATTATTGGGTTATTTCTATATTTGTCAAGGTATCAGTCACAGGTTTGACATTACGTAAAAAAAAATATATTTAAACACATTGTTATACACAGGAAATAAGCGTACGTAAAATTTCACATAATTAAACGTGAAACGAAGAAGTTTGCGTTATTTACAGTGTAATTAATTAATTAATTAAAATTAATCCTTAACATTAATGATAAATAAACTCACCAATTTTGTCGTAATATCTGGCCTGCGCCTCGGCCAGTTCGGGTGAAGAGTAAATCGTTTCCTCGAATGGCTGATTACCTCCTTGTACCTGAGAGAGAATAAATAATTCTCGTTGGAAAATCAATTATTCAAATTTAGAGCCAGAGGTAAAAAAATCATGAAAACCGTCGACAAATCTAGAATTTATTGATTTTTGGTCGAGTCTGATAAACATCAGCCCTTAGATCGTAAAAAAACGTTTAATAAAACCAGAATTTCAACCCGTCCTTTTTCTTATCATTCTTATCACGATGGAACGCAAAACCCCGGACCTTCGTGGGTCTTTAACCTCGGAGCGATTTGCAAATCGCGCATTTTTTTCCTATCCGCGTACTGTTTATAAATTATTCATCCCACGAGGATTTCCCTCCATTTTTTAATTTTTGTAATTTTTTTTTGCGATTTTATATCTGTTCTTAATTTAACTGATACGAGATGGAATATTTTAAGTTAAAAAAGAAATTGAGGTCAAATTTCGTATCGAGATTAATTAAATATGGAGAGATATTAATAATTTGATATGGAATCGTCGAATTAAGCGTCGAGAATCGCTCGAACACCTGCGAAATCGCAATTAACGTATTATCATTAAACGCTTTTAATCGATTCAAGTATTTGCGAGTCATAGAATCAATCCCTGAGATTTCCCGACATTGACGAAAAATCTCAAAGTTTTCTATAATTTGGTTTACGTCGCGAACATATCTCGCAGCTGGCGTCCGGATTCGATGCTTTGCCGTTAATCGCGGTTTCAGTAAGCATCCGGTACTCGTCTCTCTAACTTTTCACGCAGGCAAACTCTTTTAACGAACCACAGCAGGGACTGATAAGGTCGAACTTGTTTTTTCCGGCTAAGTAATTAACGATCGATTCATGCACGAGTAATTTTCCACTGCCAATAACGCGTTTGTTACAAGGTTTTAATTATCCGCCATTTACACGATACGAAAATTACAATTAACGCGACAATTTTTTAATTAATTTCCTGTCTACGATAGTTTGCAAGTGATAAATTTATATAAAATAATTATCGAGAGTTTTTCAAAGAATAATTTTTGTTCTCTCGTCTGGAAATATTGTTCCGTTTAATTTAAAAGGAAAATTACTGTGTCAAAAATTTTTTGATTTATGTAATGTTTGATATAACTCTTTCTTATCTGCGTTGATAATCGGCGATGCGAATTCGTAAAAATATTGGAAGATCGTATAAAATATGTATATTTACATATCGTATTCGATGATATAACGACGTATGCGAGCCACGAGCATTTTCTTCGTCGCGTTTACATTAGTATTCATGGGAAAAGTTGGGAGCTCGTAATCGTAACTTCCACCCTCCGGGTACTCGCGTAATACCCGCGAGCCATGACCTATCGGTGCTCGCACATACTTCCAAGTTATTCAGGTATATCCTTCGTCGACATTTAACTTTCACGAGGATCAACGCCTTTGAGACAGTCACGTGTCAATGATTCCCATCGCACGAAAATTTATATCAAGATTATTTCTGTACACACCCCAGAGCTACCCAAGTCGAATTCGAATCCACGAAAGGTCATTTGTAATTCGAAAATATTCACTCGCCCGGGAGTGCCTAAGGTGACAATTTTTTTTTATTGAATTTTACAAAAAAAAAAGAAAAAGTTGAAAAATTGGTAAAATTGGAGGATGAAATATTTCATTTTTAATGGATTTAAACATACGCGTAGGAAAAGAAAGAGAAGTGGTAAAATTGGGAAATGGAATTTTTCATTTTTGTTGGATTAATCATAAAAAAAATGAAGGTGGAAGATTGATGAAATTAGAAAATAAAAATTTTCATACAAATGGAAATATGTTTTTTTTTTTTATATAAAACAAAATCCACGAAATAAAAGAATGTATATAGTTTCAGTGGTATAAATATACGTTCTTAAAGAATTATTAAATATATAAAAATAGAAAAAGACGTGGTAAAATTCGAAAAAGGAAATTTTCCTTTTTATTGAATTAATGATAAAAAAAAACATGAAAAATCGGTAAAATCATAAAATAAACATTTTCATACAAATGGAAATATGTTTTTTTTTAATATAAAACAAAATCCACGAAATAAAAGAATATTCATAGTTTCAGAGATGTAAATATATGTTGTTAGACAATTATTAAATATACAAAAAATATAAAAAGGCGTGGTAAACTTAGGAAAAAGGGAATTTTCTTTTTTATTGAATTTATCACAAAAAAGAAACATGAAAAATCGGTAAAATCATAAATTAAATTTTTTTATACAAATAGAAATATGTTTTTTTTTAATATAAAACAAAATCCACGGAATAAAAGAAAGTTTATAATTTCAGAGATATGAATATGCGTTCTTAGAGAATTATTAAATATACAAAAAATAGAAAAAGACGTGGTAAACTTAGAAAAAGGAAATTTTCCTTTTTATTGAATTAATGACAAAAAAAAACATGAAAAATCGGTAAAATCATGAAATAAAAATTTTCATACAAATAAAAGTATGTTTTTTTTTAATATAAAACAAAATCCACGAGATAAAAGAATGTATATAATTTCAGTGGTATAAATATACATTCTTAAAGAATTATTAAATATACAAAAAATAGAAAAAGACGTGGTACACTTAAATAAAAAAAGGAAATTTTCCTTTTTATTGAATTTATCACAAAAAAGAAACATGAAAAATCGGTAAAATTTGAAAATAGAAATTTTCATACAAATAGAAATATGTTTTTTTTAAATAAAGAACAAAATCCACGAAATATACGCTGTTAGAGAATTATTATTTATAGAAAAAATATAAAAAGACGTGGTAAACTTAGAAAAAGGAAATTTTCCTTTTTATTGAATTTATCACAAAAAAACATGAAAAATCGGTAAAATCATAAAATAAAAATTTTCATACAAATAGAAATATGTATTTTTTTTAAATATAAAACAAAACCCACGAAATAAAACAATATCTATAGTTTCAGATATATAAATAAACATTGTTAGAGAATTATTAATTATACAAAAAATCACTGTATATACGTAGATTAAAACTGACCATGGCAAAAGTTCGTCGATGTCGCGTATAACGAGTTGGAAAAAAAATAACAAGGTCGATAACGAGTTTTATACGACGAAAGTTAGACTTTTCGTTTCTACGATCGCGCTATATAACAGCAAAAGCAACAAGTAGTCGAACCAGCGTTGTAGCGAAATAGAAGCTTTCGAGCTTCCGTCCCGATTCGCCATTTCCCCTCCGGGAAATTCGATCTTTTTAATCAACGTCAACGACAATTCAAATTAACCAAAATAATTTTGAAAATTTACATACCGCTGGTGCTCCAGCGACGCAAGCGACGATCGCAAGCACGATTGCTACCGATGAGCCAAAGATCGACATCATTCTTCTTCCTCTATCGTCCTTTTTTCTATGCGTACCAGCAACAACGACGTAAAATCTCGTCGAAATTTCGATTTCTCTTAAATTCGAAATCAAAAGAAATCTCTTGGACTCGTTTCTTCTCGGTTGAAGGGTTCAATCGAGCTCGTTTAAACGCGTGTCGAACAGTGGTCCTCTGGCGCGCTGCCGCGAAATATTTAGAGCCGTGGCTGCCCG
>JAPYZU010010953.1:0-10377 GCA_030523005.1 Tryphoninae sp. B BG-2022a | reverse complement strand
TCACGAGCATGCGCACGGCGGTTCTCGACACAGAAGTTCGTGTCGAGTAAACTCACGCGGATAATCTCGTCTTTTCACCTAGTGAGATTCACCGTAATAAGGTGCGCTGCTCACTTTCGTCATTTTCACTCGTTTCGAGAACCGTAATAGCCCCCCCCCTCCCCCCAGAGCAGCCAATGCTCGAGAAAAAAGATGACTGAGGAAAAATACAAGCAATCTAGTGAACTGCTCTTCTCGGCGCGCTCTGATTGGATCAACTTTAAATATTTATATCTCGTAAATTATTAACAATATCCCTAATGTTTATTTACAACTTTTGTTTGTAATGGTCTCATCTACCTCAGAATTCGCTGTGCGACACTTTATGCGATTCACCCTGTATATATGTATATATTGGAAAATGTATATAAGCGTAGAAATCGAAAGAACGATTCGTTCAATTCATTAACGCAAAACGTTACGAGGGCTCTCGGGCGGCCTACCGATTACACAAAATGTCTCATATTAATACATTCTCGTTTCTCGCTCGAACGAGAACGATGCATCAACGAGAAATCCACGGATTTCGATTTTATATTTGACGTGAGCTTGGCTCGTTCCCAAAAACGTTGCCTTTGTCATACACACATGCGCATATGTATAGAATAATTTAACAATTATAAATACGTTTTAAATATTGTAACGATTTATGTATGGCTCTTAACGAGGATGATAAAATATTTTACAACGTTGAGAAAGAATATTCATTGGCCGCATTTCGTATATGTATAATAATAATTATTTGAAATTTTCGATAATTTGTTATTGCTAATAATTTGGAAAATTATAATAATTGTTATTATATTATGTATGTATAATATTATTATAGGTATAATACTCTTTCATATTGTTGGAAATGAAAAATTATTGGAAATTCCAAATATAACAATTATAATAATTTTAATAGTAATAAATTTATATATATATAAATAATATAAATAAATCATATAATATGAATAATATCATAATAATTACAATAATTATTATAATTTCCCATATTCTTAGAAATAAAAAATTATTGGAAATTCCAAATATAATAAATTATAATAATTTTAATGATAATAAATTGATATATACATAAATAATATAAATAAATCATATAATATGAATAATATTATAATAATTACAACAATTAGTATAATCTTCCAAATTCTTGGAAATAAAAAATTGTTGAAAATTCAAAATATAATAAAGTATAATAATTTTAATCATAATAAATATACGTATATATAAATAATATAATAATAATAAATTTACACACACACACACATATAATTGTAATAATTATTATAATTTTCCAAATTCTCTAAATTTACAAATATTTTATTGCATATTATAAAATTATTTACATTTATATAGTATATAAACATAATTACATAATGTGCAATAAAATATTAATATATCTATACACGAGTGTGATGTATATAGAAACGCGAAATACCGGATAATAATGCTTTAAAACCGGTATTATCGCGGTGGGTAGTATTCGTCGAAAGGGTCTCTTCGTCGTAACGCGAATTTCGCTACGTTAATTATAGATGAGTTATTAACGCGCGTGGCTAGTGTCGATCGTTGTACGCGCATAAATCGGTTCACAAATTCAATAAAGGCTTGTATGTAGGTACATACGCTTATATATATATATATATATATATATATATATATATTTACCGATAAATCCAAAGTATATATATATACATATATATATATATTTAGATTTATCGGTAAATATACGCGCATGTCGCACGACGAGCCGAAAGCGTGTAAGTATAATGCTCGAGGATTCGCGTCCTCTCTCTCTCTCTCTTTGTTCGATACCGGAAACAGAGTACACAAAGAGAGAGTGAGAGAGAGAGAGAGAGAGAGAGTGTTACGCGAACTCCAGCGATAGTTATAGCCGAATTACTCCACCGCGCCGCGTTACCGCGTTTAGGGTGTCGATTACGGAAATTGCCTTGAAACTTCGTCCCTACGTTCCCACCTGCATTGTCCAATTATACATCGATGCAGTCGGGGGGGGTTAATGACCTCGTCGTTCATCAAAATTCCGAAACAAATTACGTTTTCTAAATAAAAAAAAAAAAAAAAAAAAAAATTTTCACGAATTCTCACACAAATAAATAAAACTCGTATACGTAATTAGTATAATATTTCCTAACTTCCCTAAATCTTCCAATATTTAATAAACAATCCGAATGAAAATGGAGCAAAAAAAATAACGTCATTGAACGAAAATTGAGAAACAGAAAAAAATTGACGAAGATTTGATCGATACGAGTTAATATCGTACGGTACGAATGGATTTTCGTTACGAACACCAAAACTCCGTATCTGGGGTGATGATGGCGGTCGCGGAGATTCACACTTGCAATTATATTCGGGTGGTCGCTCTACGCGTATTCTCTCTCTCTCTCTCTCTCTCTCCCTCTCTCTCTCTCTCTCCCTCTCTCTCTCCCTCTCTCTCTCCCCCTCCCCCTCTCTCTCTCTTCGAGAGGAAACGATAACTGACTCGAATTCGGGAATAGGAGAGAGGAGAACATTTGCGTTTGCATTTACGCGCTCGCTCGCTCCCGCTCACACAAACACACACACACATATACATATATATCTCTCTCTTGCTCTCGCTTCAACTATCCCATTGGCTATGTAACCCTTTCGCGCTGGCAAACACCGTATATGCACGAGTTGCGACGCTGCTGTTGCAGATCTCTCTTCGTCCCTTTCCCTCCCTCTCTCCTTCTAAACGCAGGTGTATGTGTGTGTTTTGCACAGGCTGCGTGCAATCGCGTATTCGTGCCAGGATCGCTAGAAGCTTCGTCGCCCGAGAGAGTACTGTTACGCCCCCCTCCCCCCTCGCGAATCCGCTATTCGTGAATCTGTCTATAGATATATATACAGGGTGAATTTCATGAGGGGTAACAGACTTTACTCTAAGGTAGATGAGATCATTGCAAACAAAAGTTGCAAATATACATTGGGGATATTTTTAATAGTTTACGAGATATAAAGCTTCAAAGTTGGTCCAATCAGAGCGCGCGGTGAAGAATTGGAGCCGCCCACTCACGCCTTAGCCGTAGAGATAGTACAGTACAGGGCGCTACATTTGGGGTTGCAAACTTCAGAGCAGTCAATTTTATTTATCATATTATTACACAGTCATTTTTATTTCTCGGGCATTAACTGCTCTGAATTTTACCGAGCGTGCCGAGAAGCGTTGGGACCGCCCATTCTCCGCCCTAGCACCCAATGCCCGAGAAATAAAAATGACTGCGTAATAATATACTAAATCAAATTGACTGCTCTGAATTTTGCAGCCTCAAATGAAACACCCTACACTGTGCGCTCTACAACTAGGGCGGGAGTGGGCGGCGCCAAGGCTTCTCGATGCGCTCTGATTGGACGAACTTTAAACATTTATATCTCCTAAACTATTAAAAATATCCCTAATGTATATTTGCAACTTTTTTTTGTAATAATCTCATCTACCTTAGAGTAAAGTCTGTTACATCTTATGACATTCACCCTGTACATATATATATAAAGGGAGGCAGAAAGAGAGAGAGAGAGAGAGAGAGAGAGAGAGAGAGAGAGAGAGGGCGAGAGAGAGATTGACTTACGAATATATATATATATATATATATATATATATATATATTTATGTACATGTATATAAATATGCAGACGTGTATGTGTGGACGATGCTCATAGGTGTGGATAGTCCGCGTCTCGTCCAGTGCCGGGTTTGCACGAACAATATAGTTAGCATTCTGCGGTCTCGCGATGGATTTATGTATTCGGTGTTGCTTGTGCTCGCTCGATCGTTGCGCTGACGTGAGCACACGTCGATCCTACAAAATTCTACAAATATATGGGTGTGTGGGACGTATATAGATATACAAACATGCGAGCAAACGATATTAATTCGAGATAGAGCTTCGTCTTTCTCTCTCTCTCTCTCACACACACACACATCAGTCTGTATCTCGCGTTACGTATTATTCTTCTCATTCCTCTTCTTCTTCTTCTTTTTGTTAATTTTCACTAACCAAGGTCCCTCGCGAGATCCAATTTTCCACGTCCCAATTTTCAAATTTTGATTCTATTTTTCAATTCTCTTATTGTCCTCGTTCCTTCCACCCAAAAATACAGCCGATTCATCGAAAAATCGTGAATATCGTGAAAGAGATAGCGAAATAATATTTTTCTTTTTCTCTTCTTTCGGATTTTTTATTTTCCACCGTGGTAAAACGAATCGATCACGCGGTACGATCGCGACGACTTCTCGATTTTAAAACGCGTTTGCAACGGGTAAACAAGGCTTCGACTCGACGACGCGCGCGGATTTATTTATTACAGTTTTCACCAAAAATTCTTGTTTGAAAAAATTGAAAAAATAAAAACGAACTAACGAATATCGTTCGAGCGTGACGATAAATTTTTATTATTATTCTTTCTTTTATTTCAACAAACATGAAGAAGATAAGCAACGACTTCCTATTCCCGCTGTTTATTATGATTCTCTCGTTGGTTTCTTTTCTCCCCCTCCCCTTCCCCCCCCCCCCCACTCCTTATTTCGTATCCATTAAAACGTCATCGATCACGATATTTTTGTAACAGACTCACTCAGTATTGTGACAAAAATTTTCTCCGTAAAAGTCATTTCGTTATCGCTTTCGTTCATCTTCTTTTTCATCGTTGCTCGGCTCGGTCATAATTTCAAGTCGCGTGCGCGCGGGGCGGGCTTTTATTTTCGTCCGTAGTCCGCGAATTCAGGTGTCGTGACTCAAGTGACTAAAATTCGACTCGTAACGTCGTTCTCTTTTGCCTTCCCTCTCGTGCTTCCGTTCTCTTCCATCGCGATATCGCACCGCCCTCTTTCGTCGCCGCATTGACTGAAGGAAGTTTGGAAAAATATTTGGATAACCACGTGTGCGTGTGTGGGATGCTGCATGACGTTGCGTTACATAGCAAGAGGATGATGCGGCAGCGGCAATAACGAGAGAGAAAAAGAGAGAGAGAGAGAGAGAGAGAGAGAGAGAGAGAGAGAGAGAGAGAGAGAGAGAGAAAGAGAGAAAGAGAGAGAGAGAGAGAGAGAGAAGGGGGGGGGGGGATGGAGTCACGCCTCGCGTTTACATTCGACGCGCCGACACATCACGTGTGTCCACATACACGAGCAACAGCCGGGAGAGTGCGAGAGAGCGCGTTACGATTGCTATATCAGTATAGACATTGCTCTGTATAACGTTCGGGCGAATGGGAAACACGCGTCGAATTTGCATTTATCCACAGACCTATATACCTCGTACACAGTCTCGTCGTCCTGTAGATTCTCCTTCGTGTTTCTCCATACGGCGTGTCCTGCACGCTTTCGCTCTCTCGCTCTCTCTCTCTCTCTCTCTCCGTGTCGCTCGTCGTCGTCATCTCGCTCTCGCTTCGACAAACCGTACGTGATATACGTGTACGAGAATCGTGCGAGCTTTAAATTATCTTTGAATTTTACGCCCTTGGATCCACGGGAATTATTATTTATTTTTTTTTTTTTTGTTATTTATTTTTCCAACTTTTTTGTAATAATCACAAGTATTTAGGAAATTAATCAATTTTCGTTATTTATCGATATTCGTATATTAAGTAAATATTTATATTATTAGAATATTATGTCGAGTAAACAAATAAATAAATATTAATATCTGTAATTAATTATTAAAATCTTGAATAAATGTACTATATTATCAGTGCATTATAAATTGCAATATATTATATATTATATTTTATTATATTATTATATTATTATATTACGATATTATTATATTATTATATATCATTATATCAATATACTATATATCACTGATATATCATTATATCAGTATATTATTATATTATTATATTTTATTTCATTATATCATTATATTATTATAATATTATAAGCTTACTATATCATTATATTATATATTATTATATATTACATATTATTATATTATTATAGTATCATATCATTATATTATTATAGTATTATATCATTATATCATTATATTATTATATTATTATATTATTATATTATTATATTATTATATTATTATATCATGATATTATTATATTGTTATTTCATTATATTATTATACTATGATATTATTATATTATTATATTATTATATTATTATATTATTATATTATTATATTATTATATTATTATATTATTATAATATTATATTATTATATTATTATATTATTATATTATTATATGTATATCCATTTCTTTTTTCAAATTTAATTTGGATTAAAAATTAAAAAGAAAAAAAAAGAAACAGCGACGTAGGGACGCGTGTAACGTGTACCCCCGTGGACGTTTATAGTGCAGAGACGAGACCGCAACGGCAAGAGGAGGTACGGCGCGAGAGAGCGAATTAATAAATTGACATTGCAGCTGGTAGTTTGGCAGCGAATATACCCCATTAGACGAGGCATTTGGCAACGTACACCTCGTGGCTAACCTCCCTGACGTCATACTAATTATCAAAACAGCGGTGTACAAGAAAATCGACGACGCAAAGTCTCACACACGCGTACGTGTGTTCCACAAACACATTCGAGCATTACGATTCTTTTCTTTCACTACGCTAGATCGTTGCCTCGTCGCGAAACGAGCTCCGTCAGACGAGACGAAACATTTCACGACGAATTTTTCAATCCTTGAAAAAAAAAAAGCGCGCACGTTCAAACTTGCCAAAAATTCCAGCAATTCCCAAACTTTAAGAACCTCGCGAGACAAAATTCTTTAGATCGTCACGATAACGAATAATCGAAAGAATTTTTTTTTTCAAAAAAAAGTTGCGACACTGACCAACTGTCACTTGACAAAATTCAAATTTCCCGCGCATTTCGACCCACTGCCCTTAAGCCGAAATAAATCACGTGCAATTTTTTCCCACCTTCCTATCGCCATTTTAATTCTAAATAAAAAAAACAATTTTTCAATTCAAGACTTTTTTATTTCTTTTAATTTTTGTAAATATTTTAATTCGACATTAAAAAGTTATCGCGATAAAATAAATATTAGGAATAATAAGCGTCGATGGAACAATGGTAATTGTATTTTGGCATTCGGGTTCGTTAATTTATTTCGCCATTGTACGCGCAATAATTGAAATCGCCATTTGTGTTCGATTCGTCGCTCTGTCTCGCTCCGTAGCTGTTATTTGTTTACCCGTCCACGCCGTGGCCATTTCACAAGGGGGGGGGGGGCAATAGAGGGGTGGGGGGAGCGAGCGAGCGGTACAGAGAGAGGGGTGGGGGGCAAGTCAGTTCGCGCGCACAATAGTCAACGCGCAGTAGTGTCACAGCGTCGTACTCTAATAATCGTACGATGCACGCTTTCTCGACTTACGTTTCAACCGACGATCGATGATATTCCACTGTAAACGTCACGAAACAAAAACCAAACATGTTATTATGGTCGCGCACGAGACGATAGAACCACCGCGCACACATTCCACCATAGAGAATCTGGACGCTAGACCGTTCTACAGTCCGGATCGAAGCGACTACGCATCGCGAAAGTAGCGCCTCGCGCCACTCGTGTACGCACGAAGTAGTGAAAAAAAAAGTCGAAAAAAGAGGTAACTCGTAAAACTCGATAAAAACATTGGGAATATTCGTCGAAACGATTCTCAATTTGTTGTCGTATGATTATCCAAGTATTTGCTCGTTTAACTAGTCTCTTATAACGACTCTCGAAAAGAAAAATAACATTAAGCTTATCTATCGTATTATAGTGGACAGGATTAATTTAATCCGCGTGGGAATTCGACTTAACGAGGCAGATTTTAATTGTTGCAATAATTGCAGCATTTATTTCGTCGTTTTGTTTCAATTCGTTTATTATGACGGTTCAACTTATTCGGTTTTAACAATTTATACAAATGTCGCTATGGATTATCTTATCGGTGACATTGTGCATGATAAACAAATTATCATATTTATTGCGTTTATGCATATAACACTTAATCTAACCAGGATGATTAATGTTATATAGATTAAATTCTTTTTACTCTTATCAATTTGTTACAATGTCTATGATTTTATTTTTTAATTGATAAATTGATAAGTATACTTATTATTATTATACACACTACGACAATAACAGGATGGTCAGATGTTTTACTCGCATCAATACAGTACACGCACTCATCGCCCTCTACATAGTCAAGTAATGCGTCGCCATTATTGCATATAGTATTATCGAGACAATTCATTTCCTGTCGTTACGACGTCGTCTCGTCTACTGTTCAAACATGACTGTACAATCCATTCACGTGGCTGTAACACGCAACGTCTTGAACACAAGGTAGTTCAATCAATAATTGCACTATTAATAATAGCACAATTAAATATTATGACATAATTACTCGAGAATGCACTTTTGGTATTTGAAAATTCGCGCCATTTTAATACGGCAGCTCGCACGACTAGCGTAGTAGCCGTTGTTCCCGACCGTCGCGCCACTGCGGACGTGTCGTCATTCATTATTACAATATGGCCGACATCAGGAAACGTAAACAGAGTGACGATTACAAGGGCTCGTATGTCGGTGAGTTTTAACGTTTCACAATGTTATAAACGCTCAAAACTGCAGAGTTGGAACAAGTGCATCGTAGTAGTGTGAATAAAAGCAAGTGAGAAAGACGAGCCGGTAGATCGTTGGCGTCTTTCTATAGTTTTCACAGTGCGCGTGTCAGAAGTCAACCAGCTGTATCGGCCGTGACGAGAACCTTTTCGTGCGTGTTTTTTTAATTTTCTTTTCATCTCACGAATCATTGCCATTACGTTCGCCTTGAATACGTAAAATTCTTTGTGTCTCGTGTACTCGCACGCTTTTACAAACCGTGTGACCGTCGATAAGAAACGAAACGCTCGGGAATTCTCGTTCGTGATCTCAAATTGAAGTGACGAAAATCACGAACATTGTGCAAAAAGAAAAAATGTCAGGGTCGACAACTGTAATCCCGGTCGAAAGTCGCTCAATGAGGATTGATTCTCAGGGTCAGTAAATGGCTATTATCTAAACGTGTAAAGGTGAATTTGACGAGACTGCACGACGGTCAAGGGTCGTACGTACGAAAACATCTCGGGGCGATGTACTGCGCGAGAGAGACGGAGACAGGGTGGGAGAACGGTGAAAAAAAAGTGTCGACTAATGACGTGAATTGAGGTTAACTTAGCATCCCTTGTACATTTACAAGGACGTTCTCACACTAGAAATGACTCGCCTTTCTGATTTTGCTGTGAATAGTTATTAACGCATGTTCGTTTCATTGATATATTGCGAATTGAAAAATGTAGATATTCTGTCAGAACTGTGCGAGGTGACGTAGTCGGCGCATGGGATTGGCAAGTGCTGCCGCCTGGTGGCAACACGGCGAACTATATAGACATTCTCACATCAGGCAGATTTTTTTTTGTTTTCCAATCATTATTTCAACATCCTTACGCAGCTCGATTGCTTTCACGATTAGTCAGCTTTACACGGTATAATTAAGAGGATTCAATATCAATTAGAACGGTAAAAATTGTTATTGGAGAGGAAAATTATTTTTGCTTTCGACATTGGGATTGATTGAAATTTCAGGAACGCTCGAATGTGTCCAACCGTGAAAAAGGAAACGTGTGATTATTCGCTCGCTGAACAAGCGTTGAACTGTGACCTATGCTAAAGTAACCGAGCGAAATTAACGTTTTCTTTTGTACGTTAACGCAAACGTTGGAGCGTTTGTGTATGTACCCGGAAGAAATGCAAGGCTTGTTTTGAAGATTCCTTGAGAATTCGTCCGATCAAAGTATATGACCTTGAATACCTGCTGGCAAGAAAGAAAGACAGAAGACATTGACGCGCCGAACTGGCAATTATGTACGCTTTTTTTTCCAGAATTCACTGCGTACGCTGAACTACACGACGAGTCAAGTGCATGTTACGCGAGGGTGATAATTATCGAGGAAAATATGCAATATTTTGCACGGTCACGCAATATTTTTCAAATTTGTTTCTTGGAAGGATTATCAATAATTGGACCACGTCGCCCTTTCGTCTTGCCTTCTTTTTATTTCTAAAGCCTTGAAAATACAAGTTTCATTGATACATAAGACAGTCAAACCTGGGTGAGCGAGAAGTGGATAAGCGAAAAAATTCTACAGGCGAGAGTACATTGCCAGGTCCTGGAATTTTAGTCCTCGAAAATCTTTATAAGTGAGAAATGGAAATCTCTATATGAGAGAGTCGGTTTTTATGCCTGAACCTCTATAACTGAGACTGACACGTGCCCTATATCTCTATAAGCAAGAATCG
>JAPYZU010010938.1:0-11964 GCA_030523005.1 Tryphoninae sp. B BG-2022a | reverse complement strand
GCACACACACATACACGCACATTATTTCAAAAGTGCAGAGGATCTCTTTCGTAGAGAGACACGAATAATAACCGCGTCAACGGTACTCGTTCCCTTCTCGTACACGTTACGTGTCGAAAGATCAAACGTCGGGGGTCACCTCGCGGCTTTAAAAGGAATAAAAAGGGCGCGATGTCGCACGAGAGAGGATCAAAAGTGGAGAGAGATATAAAGCGAGTTCGGGCCTCTCGCGCGACCCGTGCTCATCCCGTTCTTTGCTTCCGCGTTCCCATTTCCACTTTTGTGTCTCGTTTTCTGTCTTTTGTCTCTCTTTCGCAAGAGATCGCGCCTTTTGCACCGAAATTTCATATTTTTTGAAAACCTGAAAAAACACCTCGTAACTTTGGCAACGATCGATAACGATGAGTCTTGCCTGTTGAGAGAGAGAGAGAGAGAGAGGCGGAGTGCTTTGCCACCCAAGAATTCCGGTTGCGTATACGCTCGGCACCGAATAAGCGGGTAAGAACGAAAGAGGAATCGGGGCTCGGGGGAGTGCTCGAAACCAACGCGTTAAATGCCCGATGATGGCGTAGCTATATTCATCTACATCTACATATATACATATATACACACTTACATATTCCCCTCCGATCGTTGTTATTGCATACTGCACGCGTCGTGAACTGCGCGATACATGCCTAAATCTTACGTATACGTATATAGTTGGCTGTATAAAAAATACGAGGAGCAACCGAGGTCTGTGCGGGACGAATCGACACACATACACACCCACACACACGCGCGCGCACGAAGCATCGATATGTGCACCTCGCTGACACCGAGAGAGAGAGAGAGAGAGAGAGAGAGATGGAGAAAGAATGAGAAAGAGAACGTCGACGAAACGAGACTCGTTTCGGGAACTTATCGCGTTGCGTTTCTTCATTTCTTTTTCCTTTTTTTTCTTTCAATTTCGAGAAGCAGAGAGGACAGTTATGATGTGTTTGTACGCCTGACTCTGCATAATATATCCCGCATAGCTATATACAGGCATATTATATACTACTCGCACGAAACGTCACATAGCGCAAAAGTTTCGTTACCACACAAACATCTATGTATACAGATATAGAAAAATTTCTCGACCACTCGCACTCGCCATGCTTATATGGTACCTGACTCTCGGAAGACGAGTGTCAAATTCTGGAGCGTGAGAGTCTGTCAGAACTTGGACGCTCGCACGTTTAATTAGGATTTAGCGAGAGAGAGAGAGAGAGAGAGAGNNNGAGAGAGAGAGAGAGAGAGAGAGGGCAAAACTCGCTCATTTCTTATCGTCGCTCCATCGAAACCGGCGAAAAAGAGACAGAAAAATGTTTAAACGACGGGTTGGACCCGTTACGCGCGTAGGTACTTTCGGTCGTTGATTTCTCCTTCTCCCGAGCTGGGAGTACGTGTCTCCGAGCGCGTCACAAGACGTGCCAATAAAACATTGAACGCGAGAGCAAAAAAAAAGAAGGAGGAGAATCTCGTGTTGTGCGATAGATAAAATAACACCTCTATATCTCAAGGTTCTCGGTGTCGGAGAGAGCGCGGGCACGTCGCGAGAGAGTTTCGAGAGAAGGACAAGTCATCCGCGAACTCGTTCGCGATAAGCGTAATCTCCTTTTCTTATTATTATCATCTCGCTCTGTCGCTCTCTCGGTCGGCCGTACGATCGTCATCTGGTATAAAAGGAGGCGCGATTAAGCGCGGTTAGGCATCGTCGCGATAATCGACCGATGTTGGTCCATGGTTTTATGTTCGGGCTCGTACGTGCCTATTCTTGGAAGCTTCTTGGCTGTTGAGGCCGTACATGACGATCGCATTATCAGTTTCGACGCTCGTATTCCACCGTCCTCTCTCGCACCCACTTGTCAGAATTTGGCCATTTGTCATCGGATGACAAAAAAAAAAAAAGAAACGATGAAAAAAATATCGCGAATCTTAACGAAATCGAGAATTACGAACGTTGTTGCGAGAGTCGAGGATTCGTATATCATATAATAAGAAAATCCACGCGATGCATGATGACTTTCCTAAGTTCCCCTCCGATGAATTACCCTGCGTGCCGTTCTCCAGACCGAGCGCAACTCTCCCGAGTCCGAATCGAAACTATTTTTCTTACGTAAACGAGCGCAACGCGCGCCTCCTCGTCTATTCTTCCGGGCTGATTGTTCGCTCGAACCGAGAATCGTCGTCGTCGTTGTCGACTCGAATTCGATCGTAAGCTTCGCCGATAACCATACATTTCGGCATTTTTTTTTCCTCGAATCTACGAATCCGAGGTATTTCGTTAATTGTAGCACACGTTATTCGTACGATCGATTAATTCAATCTCATCGACCAACAGCTGCACGCTCTCGCGATTTATAATCCCCGCACCTCTCTCTCTCTCTCTCTCTCTCTCTCTCCTTCTCTTCGTCTATCTCGGCTGGCTGGCCGCCGGCGCGTTTTCTCTCGCGCTAATTAGCAAAAGTTGGCCGTCTGTGCAATAAATGCTCGTGCGCCCCAGCAAACTCAAATACAATCGCGGCAAAAGCTTTTACGTAATCCGTGAAAGAATAGGCTGGACATTGGCTGGCTGGAAGGAAAGAATATAATATAAGGCGCGTGCATTCGCGTTATATGCATCGGAAAGTCGGCGGGTCTCTCCGTCTAGTCGACGATGTTTCAATCTCGAGTCTCGCGCATCGCGCGTCCAAGGTGGAGCTAGCTTCCGAGTTGGTGGCCGACGACGCGGACAAACTCGATCTCCCACCCAAAACCACCCCATTATCCTTGGATTCTCGTCAAATTTTTCTTTTCAAACAAATCCACTCGGTACTTTCTCTCGTCCTCGGCTATTTATCAATTGCCATCTCGTTATCTCGTTCGATGTGTCTACGTCTTGTATAACTGTATGCAACATCTGTCCGCTTGGACTCACCGGTTTTTGCGACAGACATTCGGCAAATGATTCTGTCGCTTTCTAATATTAGAAACGATATCTTATCAGTATATAAATATCGATTTAAGTGTTTTTTCTGAGCGCGGTCCGTGCTTTTTCGAACCTCTTCGTCTCTCTCCATCTCCTTCTCTCTCGAGTTTTAACGGAGAATAAGATAAATTCAATCAAGATTACAAGGATAACCGGTGGATATTTTCGAATTCCCCTCCGAGTACATCAACCGGTCGAGGAAATAGATATTTCGTCTTCAGCAGCTTCGAAAATATGAAAATAACTCGTTGGTCCGACCAATGTACCCGTCACGATTAATTTTCTACCTGCCGCGCGTTACCTGTCGCACACTTCACTCATCGACCCTCGATGATGACCATTGACACGTTAAACTGTGCCGCGAAAGAAGGACGAGAATGCCGAGAACGAACCTGATGGTCATATCGAGGACAAAGCGCGTAGGTATTTCATCTGTAGTACTTGGTGTACAATGCAGGAGCTCTCGGTCGCACTCGCTGGCTCGGTGGTTTACCGCGTCAGGGTTGCACCCTCGGTCGATGGGGAAGGGGGCTCGTAATCCCCGTTCACAAGGAGCCAGAGGGGAAAGACCCCCTTGTGCCCTTTTCGCCTTTTCTCGTTCTCGCACAGTGTGCGCCAATATAAAATCATCGAGAGACAGATTACGATTGTCAACCGGTCCCCTAAGCCTCGTTTTCCCCCCTCCCCCCTTTACTAAACTTTGCATTGTGCCTGTCACTTGTGTTCGTATACAAACACACGGGAGATGCTACTAACGCGACAAAAGACCTCCTAATAATTTATTTTTCCATTGTACACTCTCGAGTCAATAATCATTTCGACTTCTCATTTCGACCCATTGCCGTTACGTTTGTCTTTCGCGAGATTTAAGGCACCAATTTTCTTTTCTCGACTTTACTTTGGAGAGGCATTTAAATGAATCGAGTCGAACGGGTACGCTTTGCTCGAATCGCACGAAATTAAAAATCTTGTGGAAAAATCGAGTTGAGAATTATCGCGCAACGTCGACTCATCTCATCCCCGTATTTCTTGCACGATATAAAAGTGGTCCCATTAAACGAGTCTTGGCACACGCGACCGCTTCTCGTCACTGCGCCGTGTGTCGTTGCTTTGGAGAACTTTCGAGTTGACCGGCAAGGTCCGCCACGGGGTCTCCGACTTCGGGACCCCGTCTCTGTCTCGTCTTCGTCTCTCTTCGTTGCAACTATAGATACGACCCATTACTTCTTCTTCTTCCTCTTTACATGCAGAGGTACGAGGCTGAGGAGCGCACGGAGCATTTCATGGATTTTTCGTGCCCGTTGCCTATATTTCACGTTTTAAATCTCACGTTGACGGATTTACGAGTCGACGAGAATAATACGTACGAGAACGTGCTTTTCTTTTGCCCCTCTTGCGTACGTTCGTTCTTTTCGAAAAAAAAAAGAAACGAGAAAAAAAAAAGATTCAGCCGTGTTGATACAGCGAGAGATGAGACGCGAGAGTGAATACGAAGAGAGGATCGAGAGATCGAGAGCGACAGGAGAAAAAGATAAGGGGAGAATGAGAGAGGTCGTTTCACGCAGCGAAGAGAGAGGTCGCGCGAGCCCGACGTAAACGTACAAGGGAGATACGGCTAAAAGGTTAATCTGCATCCGTGCCGCTGATAAGAAAAACTCGGAGAAAAAAAGATAAGCTCTCCGACGACGATATCATTGTCGCACACGACGCCTCGCGCCTCGCATCGACACGGTTTTCTTCGTCTTCTTGTTTTTCTCATTTCATCTTTCTTACGAATGAATCTATCTGATAAAATGAGAATCCGGCGAATCTTGGCAGTACGCTCCCGGCGATAACGATCGCATTGTTTTCGTAAAGTTTCAACGAGGATTAGATTCGAAAGATCGGTATCGGAATAGCGGGAAATAAAAACTATGGGGAATAAAAGCAGGTTCGGGGCGGTGGGTCGTTCGATCCCGCGTGGTCTTATGCCGTAGAAGCGAATGCGGTGCACGTGCCGCCTCTTTAAAACTCCCGGTAGCCCAACGTTATTCTGCGGTTAATGCGGTTGCGCCGAGTGTGTAGATGCGTGCGTAATATAGTCTCTTCTCACCTTTTCCATACACACCTCGCGCCAAAGAAAGAGATGCCAATGATACGTGACTTTGTTCGATTCTTTCTTTCTTTCTCTCTCTTTCTTCCTTCCCGCTGTTCCATCGGTTGACTAACAATAAGCCCTTTGACTCATTTCGTAGCAAAGAGAAAATAAATACCTCGCCAAAAGTAATAATAATGGATAGATCTCTCCTTGCCTGCTGGATAAGGGATGAAAATCCGCATAGTGACTCATCGTCGCACAATGTCGAGTTGTAACCATTGGAACTTGATTATTGTTTTCGATAGAGAAGTTCAACACGATCATGGAATGCTATTCAGCGATTGATATTTTCGTTTTTATCGAATTTCATAATGTCTGACGTCAGGCAATATAATCTTCCCTCGATTATAGGCACGTACAGCAGAAATCTGGGTATTTCCAATTTTAGGCAGAGAGAGGGAGAGTGAGATGCGAGCCCACATATTCTTATCGCGATCATGCCGCGATCACGGAACAATTAGAATCATCTCTGTGTTACGTTCTAGCTAGTGGTAACACGGTTGGATCATGATATTTTCTTCGTCGACGCGTGGAGGTGTGTTTTTTCTTACCATTCTCAAAATATTGCGTTATCAATGAACAGGTACGCGACAATTGGTCCTCGATGATACGGACCGTAATCGAGATACGACAAGCACGAGAGGTTCACGCAGAACGTCGATGCTTCGATTATGAGAGCATCTCGATGAATAAATTTGCGAATAGACGACACGGGAGAAGAATCGACTATCTTTTGTACGATGCTGCGAAAGAGCGTACGTTACGCAAGCCAAATCGAGACGAGACGTCTCCATATGCACGAATTTTTTACCTCGATTAATATATTGTACCTATCAGCGAGTGCAAGGCATATTTTAGACGATAGAGTTTAATAAATATTTAAAAATAATACTCACTTTTGCCTCCGGGGTTCGGTAGATCGAAATTGATAATCATTAGGCTCCTCGTCGTTATATTGTGAAAAAAAAAGAAACGCCGAAAGTCGGTAAAACTTCCGTAATCGTGTTTTTGCTCGAAAAATTAATCGGAACTCGGTTCTCGCGTCGCGTCGCAGATGAATCTGCGATGAGATTTCATCGGACACTGACGAGACGATCGGTTCCAGGAGCCTCGAGACCATCGACGACGGATGGAAATAGTGAAAAGATGTTTCTTGTTTTTTTGTTTTGTTTGTTCGTCGAGGGGATAAGAGGGAGCAGGAAGGACCGGAAAAGGTCCACACCCTTTCGAGGGGGTTGCGTGCTCCAGTTTAAGGGACCAATCACGGACCCGCTAAGGTTATCCTTCATTCGTCTTGTCGAATCTGGGCCGCGAGTGAGAAGAGCGACCCAGGGTCGACAAAAAATTTGCCGCAGAACACGACTATCATGATTATAATGCCGTTGTGTTTGAATTTCTAGATGAAAAAGTCGAAAAAGTAAATATTTCCGTAAATTGCAATGTATCGAGATTGCTATTTATGGAAACATTCGATATATCGAGACAATTTGTTTTTGACCAAAAATAATTAGGAGGAGCTAGAGAATCGGAAATTTGCCGCGCAAGGCGAATAACACCGCTGACCTCGAGCCTCGATATTTTAATGTCATGAAAAAGTTCGTTGGAGACATGAATTAATTTAATCGCGTTTAAATAAAATTAAGCAAAGGTACCTTCAAGTTGTGAGATCTTGCTCCGATATTTTGATGGCGTGGGTCGATTTTTGCTCCTTGCCTGCCTTGTGCTCTTTTTCACCCGAGTAAAGAGCAAAAGGTCCGTTAAACCAACAAAGTACGTACCGCGGCGTACGTACGTTCGCGATAGCGCACGGGAGTCATTTGGCAGAGGCGATAATAATGCACGAGGCATTTTTCTTTCTTTCCGCCTTCCGAGAACGAGAAAAATGAAGCGTCCGAGCGCATGCACGTGAAGTTTCGAAGGTGATATATATATTTATCGCTCGGTGGTGAACCGGCCAAGGCGACGCGGAGGTGCGCGCGCGATTCGTTCGACGCGAGCTTTGGTACGTATGTATGCTTTACGGCATCTATATATACATTGTACATATACATACCACGATATTTCAGCAACAACAACGACTCCAATTTTAAATACAATTACATCGTCTTTTTAATCGATATTCCAAAAACAAATTTATCAACGAGTATCGACGACGAGAAATAATGAATAACTTAATCGAGCGAATCCATCGAGGTGGGATTGTTTGGAGGAAAAATCCACCAACTTCGAGTCATCGATAATCGAATAAGCAAAGAGTCGGAGCTCGAAAGCTCTCAACCTAGTTATTTCGTGCGGGCCCGCGTTCTCCTTGGCCAATCTCTTGCGGAAGAACGACGAGCGTCGTCGCACAACTCGCTCGAGTTCCCGATAGATAGATAGACCTCTTTTGTCACGTCGCCTCCTCCCCGTTCTTTCAATATATTCAAACGAGAATAATGCGCGCGTGCAAGCTGATTAGACGGGCAATTTAGCGCTCGTACGTACCTCGGTGTTCTAGTCCACCTCGAACCGAGGCGGACTAGAACAATTGCCCGGATGACTCCATAGTGCGGAGAGTGCGCGCGGAGCTTCCACCTTAGGAACGAAAAGGAAAGAAAACGAAAATGAAATATACCTACACTGGCGTTACGTTCGTATATCATTGGATGCGAAAAATATCGTCTTCGAGGACTCCTACGATGCTCTCATTGGCCGTTCCGATAAGCGGCTTCTACGCCTCGTTACTATATATCTTGCCTTATTTTCTTCCTCCTCTCTCATTCCCGTTCGTCCCTCGTCGCGAGCCTTCGCAATTATAACATTTCGTATTCGCGCCTCCGAGTCGCTACTTCGCGGAGCCATCCACTCGTTAGACCGATTCTTGTTTTTGTTCCCTTGGTCGCTTTCCTTCCCCACCCTCTTTCGCTCTCTGCCTATCTCCTCGACCGGAATTCGCTTAGGCGCTCGTTGCTTGCTCGAGCTGGGACAAAAACGACAGATAATAACAATTTTCTCGATAATTATACGAGCCACGTTGCCGTGGCCCCCCGTTACAACAAAACGAAAAAACCAAGTTTTTCAATATCGCCTCTATGGCCCAATGGCCTATTTCGAAATGAAAATATCCGCGTTTATACCCAGAAATAGCATTAACACCCGTCGATACATTTTTATTAAGACGTATTAATTTACCTTTGAATTAAAATTTCCATCTCCATTAAATAGCAAACCCCCCCACTGAGCTCGAGCGAGATGCCGTCAGCATCTCGAGAGAGAAAATGAGCGAAGGAAGGCTGGACCAACACGCTGAACTCGCGAGACTCTGATCTTTTAGCGGAGAAGGGAATGCGGTACAGCGATTGGTTAGGCACGAGAAACCAATGGTGGCTACGAGAAATTCTCGTACAGCCTCTCGACGTTCTCTATACATAGCTACGCGCCGCTTCTGTACGAACGGCCACAGTGATTTTCGTTCCAAGTATTTTGAATACTCGCAATTTTAAGTTCGATCCTCTCGATAAATAAGATAAGTTCGAACGATTCTTATACCAGGGTCGTACAGTTTTTTTCTTGTTCAATATCTCGTACCGGAAGTGCTGACAGAATCGATCTCGAATGGCATAGAATTCGTCCGAATCGTATGGGCACGATGCTGCAACTTCCCCGCATTATTTAAATATAGGAGGGGGTCATCGACTGGACGAACCCCGCTGGACCCCGAGGGTTCGTAAGGTCGTATACCTGACACGTACAGGCAACGGTATCCTAGCACACGTAAAACGCGCATCCGAGGGTGCGATCTCACCTGCGCACGCGTTTCACGGGGGCAGCTTTCGCACACAGATTTAAACACGTCGCGCACGGACCCACGTGCGTGTCGGAAAAACCTGATTCTCGTCTCGGTTAACGCCGGTTATCCCCGATGCAACACTCGTAGGGGAGAAAAAAAGGACGGATCTTCTGTTGAGCGCTGGAAGACCATTCGGGGTCACGATGGGGGGGACTGGGGGGAGATCGCGACGTATAGGTGAATCGGTGATGATCCATGGGTCACGCAGGTACCCCAGGAACCCTTTAGGTCCGGCCAACCTCGTTCATTTAAATGCCCTTTAGTCGCCTTCGATAGCATTATATGCGCCTGTTGTTAGAACGAGGATGCCGGTATCCTTCCTAATTTTTTTTTCTTCTTCTTTCTCCTCGTTTCTCTTTCTCTCTATCTCTGTCTTTCTGGGGAAAAAAGAAGGTAAGTTCTTGTTGGTAGTGACCGAGAAGAAAGGATGTCCGACGACCGTTAGAGCTCTACGTCCGGCAATCGGCGTATTTTTTTACGTTTACCTACGATTTATTTTTTTGAAGAATTTTTATATACAGCTCGACGACATTGAAGATGGACCTACAGTAATCGTCAATTTGTATTTGGAAAGATTCTGGTAGTTTCATTTATTGAAATGCGGAAATATGAGAAAAAGAAAAGATACAAACTTATTGTTTGCACGCGATCGCGTCATTTTTCCGTTAAGAGGGTAAACGTCGCGAAAGCTCGATGCGAATTCGAGAGAATTCGTGGCTGCTCGACGAGTCCTCTCGCGCGACCGTTAACTTTCTTCCTCGTCATTGTCAAAAAAAGCAATCCGTCTCCATTTTACAACGGAAAATACGAGTCGAGAGAGGTAAAAAGTAGACCAGTAGTTCGGGATCGACGGACTTGAAACGAAGGAAAAAAAACCGATTTATTTGAAGGCTCTTGCAAAATCGCCATTGGACAATGTAGAGCAAAAAGGGCCGGGCTAAAAGGTTCTCCAACGTTAGAGGAACTATTAGTTTGACCGTTGGCGATCTTGCCCTGGTTCGTGAGCATGGTCAACCGTGAAGATCGTAGTAGTGGGGAGAAAAACGAGCAGCACGTCACGCGTCCGTTGCTCCATATTATTTAACGAGCGCGCCAAACTTCGAAGACGAACGACAATAAAAAGAAAAAAGAACGATCAACTTTGTCCAGGTGAAAGCGCGTATCACGGTCATCGTTCGTCCCCACTCTCTCTCTCTCTATTTTCTCGATACGACGAGATACCAGATGGTTTAGAAATTTCTTCCGTTGGTAATATTCTGTCCTCCACTGTGTTGGCGCGATCAACTTTTCGGTCGATCCCGGCCTAGAAATTCTCGGTGAGAGAGAGAGAGAGAGAGAGAGAGAGAGAGAGGAAGTATGTTTTCGTAGTAGCCCCAAAGCAAAGACCTGCCAGAGACCATTGACCGTATCATCGAGAATAAACCGACCAATGAACCAACCCTGTGTGTGCGTCTAACGGATTTTTTTGGCCTGATTTAAATGAGTAACGCTAAACACACATATAGTAGGTACGTAGGTACTAACATACACGTTAGATATAAAAGAGCTCGGACAACGTCCAGGTAAATTTGGGATGACCGCGTCCAGCGCGTAGTAGCACAGTAGAGAGGGTAAATCCTCCGTCCAGGTATAATGAGAGTTAGACCATGGGAAAAGTTCGTAGGGATGGTCTCGCTCCTTTCTCAGCCACGGTATCGCGGGCAATGATTTTGCGCGCGCGGTCACTCGAGCGACGATCCGAAAATTAGAATATTCTCGAATTCGTCTGTCCCTCTCGGTTACTCGAGGGTGAAAGCTACGGTGCGGAAGGATGGAAAAAGGTAGGCGAGGTATACATCGTGAGTAAAGAATCACTATCGAAAGGACGCTCTCCGCGCGAATGTAGGTAGGTACCTACCCTCGTCGCGTGGTATATCTTTACTTTCCGCCTTTGAGGGGTCCAGTGACCATACGGTATGGAGATACAGAGGAGAAAACCCATACGCGGGCCCGGTCATTTTTTGACCATCCTCTATCTCGTCTTCCCATGCTTTCCTCGTGTCCCACCCGATGGGACCATGCATGGGAATCACACTCGGTTCTTTCTATCTCTCTTCCTCTCGAACCCTCATTCTTTTCCTTTCGGCTCTTTATATTCCTCGCGCGATCGTGTGAATCGCGCGCTCGTCTTCGAGATTAAAACTTTTGGCGTTTTCACAAACCCTTTTCTCAAGCGTCCCGGTATTATCGCTAAATTACTGCGTAATACGTGAGTACGATGTACCAGTTTCTCACTCTCGTATCGTATTGCGCCGCGTGTATATGTATATATAGGAAACTCATGCGCGACCAGCACAGCGAGCACATCGTCGCCCAGAGAGCACTGATACATTTCGATTAGCATACATTTACAGACGGAACGTCCGGTATAGTGGCCCCCGCCGGCTCTATCCGCGTGGTAACTGTTTCATTAACATACGCTTAATCCCAACGCCGAAAGAGCAACTATAACGCATGCTCTTTCTCTCTTTTCCTTTTTGTAACGTGCGCGCTATCTGCTCGCGACGACACCGACACGGACGAAAATACATAGTTACGACCAAATCTTAAAAAAGAAAATTGTACCGTTTGTTTTCATGCACGCCCAGGTTCGGATGAGTCTCGCCTCATCCTTGCCCGATCCGCGGCCCTGACGAACCACCGACCGGCCTTTAATTAATTTTCTGCTCGGGTTGTATATATTGGCTCGTGTGTGCGTTACTGTGGGAGGTTCGCGTGTCGCGACGAGGGAGGCGAGTGTATAATGCTTTTATATACATATCTACATTTATGTATTCATATGTGAAATACCGCGTATATAACCGCGTACCTTGAAAGCCGAGTCACATGCATCTCCCGCGACATGCGATATAGCTCGATACCACGTACGTAGTCGCGACCATCGTGAATTTGCGGCCAACTCGAATAAAGAGAAAAACATGATTATGATTGAGGATGAGTGAGTGAGGGAGCGAGCGAGCGAGCGAG
>JAPYZU010010926.1:0-10849 GCA_030523005.1 Tryphoninae sp. B BG-2022a | reverse complement strand
CTAAAAGAAATTCTTAAGGTAATTCTATCTTTACATAAAAATCGAACAATTATTTTTCAGTTTTTCTCACACACAAAATTGTTTGCAAGGTCAAGTTAAGGGAGAAAAATTGTTGCGCATTGACTAAAAAACAACATACTTCAAATTCAAGGTCATCCAAGGTAATACGTACTTGCTGTATAATTACAAAACTTGCGAAAATTCTTTTGTTTAGATTTTTTTGAAAAAGTAAATAAAGCTTCTTTGTTGTTGCATAAAAATGTAGGCAATGTTTTAGAAGGCTTCGCTAAGTAGATGCCAAGATATTTATGGATGAAAATGCAATTTTTAACACGCGCTCTTATGAGAGATTGTCGACAATTCAGATTTTCATTAATAAATATCTCAACTTCCGCGTGGTAAAAACTTCCAAAAATTATTGCACATCGTACATATGACATCAAAGATATATTCAAATTTTCAATAAAATCTTAAGATAATGACAGAACGATAGAACTACCTTAATAGTTTTCGGTCAATAAATTCTCTGTACTTGAAAATTTCCTTCTTTTTGCGTTTTTTTTTGTTAATCAAAGTTTCCTCGCGAATACACGGAAACTTGTAAAATACTAACCAGGCTCCACGTGCATGTAGTCAGTTGTATCTCTCACCAGCGCTTTCTCGTTTTTGCGCCATTTGGCACGTCGATTTTGAAACCATACCTGCAAGCAGAAATCGTTTTGGTCAATAAAATTGTTCACGTCGCATTTTTGAAATTTTAGCTAATTTTTCAATAACTTTGTATTATAATAATAATAATTTTTCGTGAACCGAGGTGCATTACAAACTGCTCCTAACTATATTTAAAGATCCAACTTAATGAATAAATTGTGATAATATATTTCTCACATTTACAGAAAAATTTTTAGCCAAAAAAAAATTGATTTTTTTTCGGTCAGAATCCACCCCTAAATCGGTCAATTTTAACAAGGGTATAAAGTTCAGAGGAATTCAAATTCAAATGAGATATTACACTAGCTTTCTCACTGATAAATTCACGTGTTCTCTGAACTTTTGTACCTATTGAGTTTGCTCTAATCTCAACAATCGCATTCTCCTGCAAAAGCTGCATCGAGGGTGGCCTGGGGGGTTGATCGCCGACGGCAAGAAAAGGAGTAGGTGAGAGACAACGATATCCGCAACATGGCAAGCATGGGAACCCAGACGGCGCACTTTTAATCAGACTATGTATTACATAGACATACCATGATATATATATATATATATATATATATATATATATATATATATATACAATCACAATGCTATAGAACGATCGTCTAACAAAAGCTCGAGCTCTCACTCACTCGAGGCTGATTAAGCTAATTGTTAACAATTATCCCGATTTCCTCGGGGCATCTGAGTGCAATTCCCACCCCCCATCATCCTTCGAAATCACGATCACTCCCCCTCTCTCCCTCTCCCTTCCCTATTCTGTCGTTCTACTGTACTATTTACTATATCGTACATAGACAGTAGTAGACTTAACTATATTTATGTATGTACTAGCCAACTACCCCTCGTCGCTTTGGGTTCATCATAATTACTACCAGCCCTAATGTGCGCTCTCACTCGAGTTACCACGATTTTTCGTACGGCATACCGCCTCACCACATGCCATCACATTTCTTTTTCCATTCGGCCATTTATTCATTCTCTATATTGAGCTTACACATTTTTACATTTTCCGCCATTTTTTTTTTTAATTCTGGAAGAATCAATTGGAAACAAGGGAAATTTGAGTAGGTACATAGGGATCGCTATTGGTTGAAGTACAATGGAAGAAATAGGTTGAGAGAAGTAAACCCTAACTAGAAAACACGTCGTTTACGAGGCAAATTTACGAAAATCATCCCTCAATCCTCTTCCCCGAGCCAACGTTCGCCCGCGGGTAATTCACTTGGCATCGCTATAATGGCTGTTAATTATTTAATAGCTCTCTCGTGAATAGCGGCCTAACGCCCAAGTGGTCCACGATGAGAGAGGGTAAATGGGGGGAGCTAAGTAGTAAAACGCCGCGCGGTCTTTCGTCGCCGTTGACGACGTTTGAAGCGATCCACGAGGAAAATGGGGGATGATTTCCATCGAACCCCCTCAAGAATGGTAGTCTGGTGCAACGAGAAATCGAAACGACTCCTTCAACAATGTGAAGAAAATTTATGGATAAGTATACCGAACAATGTTCACCCTAGGTCGAAATAAGTTTGACCCTAAGATAATATAAATATATTCCACGTTATTTTATTTTTGTCAAATTAGATTTTAAGAGAATGGAAATTATCGGCGATTTCTTATCTTAAACGTAATCAAAATTTATATGCTTATCGTATCTCAAAAACTCTAGGAGAAAAAACACAAAAACAAACCGAAATAACGATTAACCCACTTAAGAACGATAGATTCTGAAAAATTGAAAACAAAATGGAAAGGATTAAAATTCCCCAGATTACACAAAACCTCGAAAAAGCAACTTTTGTGATGCTGTATTTCTGTTCTCGTTCGTGCCACAGAAAATTTCACGAATAACTTTTCAAAGAACTCTTCGAGGACTCAACAACGAGTCAAGGTTCATCCCGATAGCTCAATCTTTGTCGCCGAGCGCGAAAATTTCAAAAAACCATTTTTTTCGAATAAGTTTCCGCCCAAAAAAAACAGCCCAATGGGGTGGAATCATGTTTCCTCACAAAAATGATTTTGCAAAGAATTTATTTGCATCCGAAACTTCCCATAAGAAATGAATCCAACATTCGCATACACGGCTTACTTCCGCACATTACCAAAAAAAGAACCACTAACAACGATCTTATCTTTTGTCGAAACAAAAAAGAAATAAAGTAAAAATAATAATTTCGATACACGTGTAGAGTCGATTCGAATCGATGCCAGCGAGCCATATACGCGAAGGGATTCAGAGGGTGCCTCTGTCGAGATTGAAATAAAGTGGCCGTGGCACCCACTGCGACGGCGGATCATTTAGCGGTTTTGTCGAGCGACGGCCAATTGTCGGCATTGTCGCTTCGCTGTACCACAATGGGCCAATCGGAATGTTCTCTGTCTCTTTTCCGAAACGACTGGTGAGCGAGTGCGAGCTCTGGCAACCCCCTCCCCCTCCCCCCTCCCCCTCTAACCCCCCGTGTGAGCTTTCACGATGCGAAATCTCTCTCTTTCTCTCCACGTATACATTTATATATCCATACGTGTGACGTATGTGTGTGAGTAACTGGTGCGGTCTACATACATAGAATAGATATCGCGAAAGCTCGCACGAACTCGGGGATTCTCTCGCAGTTATAACGACACGCGAGTGTGTGGAGGGTGGTTTTCCGCACTCCTCTCTTCTGCCCTTATTCGCTTCGATACCATCTCTTACACACACACACACACACACACACATATACACACACACACACACACACACACACACGTGCCTGCACATACACCCCTAAATACGCGCAATTTTCCCTCGTTCTCCATTGTATACATATATATGGGTGTGTGTACTATATGGGGGTGTCAGATAGTTACGCTAATCGAGTAACCAATTTTGCAGCAATAGAAAAGTAATTCTCCACACCGGAGAGCACCGCGAATGGTATGATATATGCGCGAACCACGAATTCTTTCTGTCTCTCTCTCTCTCTCTCTCTCTCTCTCTCTCTCTCTCTCTCTCTCTCTCTCTCTCTCTCTCTCTCTCTCTCTCTCTCTCTTTCTCTCGCTCTTTCTACCTCGCTCTCGCGATGGAGTAATACCAGAGGTATCGCGTAGCGCTACGATTGAACGTGCGAACGAATATTAAACTGGACCTCGTCATTCAACTGCGATATGCGAGATATCGATGTGAACAAAAAATTGAAGAGAGGCTGGGGAGGTTTGAAAAAAAAAAACATCGCCTCTTCGAGATCATGCCCATTCATGTCAAATCGATGATAACGACTTCGTAGATTTCATCAATTATCTTTTGTTCGAAAAACTTTCGTTAAAGCAAATTCTTCTGAAACAATAATTGACACGATTCTTTAAACAATACAGCGAAATTTATGATAATTTCAAAAAGCATCGTCGTTTAATACTTTTTTTCTTGTTATTTTCGATATTGCAGTCACGATAAATAATTGTTGTGCGACAATGAACGAGGGAGAAATGAGTTTGTTGAAGGAAGAAAGGTTTTTCCAGGAAGAAGCTTAATCCGTGATGGCATAAAGATTGTTGCGTTGAACTTGTTAATTATTTCTGGGGACGTAACGAGGGAAAGACGCGGTACTTCAACGTTTTTTCATGACTAAGAGCGAATCACAGCCGCGAAATTAAATGAAACGTTGCACGGGAGGAGCTAAGTATAACGACGCTCGAGCAGATTTTCAGAACAATGACTTGTAATTAGTCGAGTGGACGAGAGACCCGAGAAAGGGAGTAGGAGGGTCGAGTTGGTCACAAGAGAGAGAGAGAGAGAGAGAGAGAGAGAGAGAGAGAGAGAGAGAGAGAGAGAGAGAGAGAGAGAGAGAGAGAGAGAGAGAGAGAGAGAGAGAGAGAGAGAGAGAGAGAGAGAGAGAGAGAGAGAGAGAGAGAGAGAGGGTGAAAAATAAGAAGGGAGAAAAAGCCCTCACCAGGCACTTTCATATAGAAGAACAAGACGCTTCCTCGAGAGGAGTGTAAGTTACGCTTGTATAAGAATGACGTTAATAACGAAAGGCCCATTATCACTATTTTTTTCCATCCTTCTCTCCAATACCTCTCGAACTTGGTTCCTCGCAGCGAGACACGACGAAGACCAAAGCCGTTGAACAAACGACTCGTACTCGATAAACTATCGGTTCAATGAATTAATGAGATGATTGAGGCGATAAAAAACGATCGGATGAAAAAACCAAGGTACGACTTCCAACTTCAACTTAGTACTTTAAGAAGCTTTTCATAGAGAGTTTCTCTCTCAAACGTAATTCGATTCCTCTTATTAATTATCTTTATATTTTCACTTTTTTTTTTTTTTTTTTTTTTTTTTTTTTTTTTTCACGACTCACCTGTACTCTGGCTTCGGTAAGCGATAATCGAAGAGCTAGCGTCTCTCTGAACGTCACATCGGGATATTGCGTTTTATTAAACGCTTTCTCGAGCTCGTCGACCTGGAGATTGGTAAAGGTCGTGCGCGATCTTCGCACCTTTCTCGGTCTGTCCAAGTCCGTCCGATCGCCCATGGGAAGATCGCTCAGTTGTATATTCGTACCACCCGAGCCAGATACCATTTCCGTGGGTCTCGAGTGATCTGCAATTATTAATATAAATCAATAAAAAAGAAAAGTAATTGCTAAAACAGAACGAATAAATCGATCCTTTACACGCTCGATTGCCAATCGATTTCGAAATATCGACGATAACGATTAAAAACAAACTAACAAACACCGCGTGTAGCGAGACAGCTTCGATGAAATAAATACAATCCCTCGTTCCTACCAAATCGTTGCAATAATATTTCTTTAAATACCGAACGAAAAAATAGAAAGAAGAAAAAAGAACCGAGCAAAAGAAGAAACAGCAAAAATCGAAGAACTGATAAAGAAAAAAATCGGAAATAAAACAAATAAATCTGACGACCAATACAACGTCGATATTATACATACGCTATATATACACGTGATAGGAATTTTTATTTTTAAGCCGCTGTGCTTAAAAATAAAATCTGCCAAGCTGGCGAGCTCGACCCCTCCTCACCCCCCCCCCCCCCATCCGCCCTCTTCTCACTCCCTCTTGCATCCTCCGCGTATCCCGTGCATGCACTTTTTTTTTTAAGTATTACGTGCCACCGTTATATAAAATATACAACAACTGGAACGGGATATAGCAGGTATCGGAAACGAGATCCATCCATCGATGACGTCTGACCGACGGATTTGCCAATTTTTAATCCTCCCGAGTATTTTATTTTCATTTCTCGACTCTTCTATCTACCAACGCTCTATACCTGACGTTTATAAACGGTGTTTGGCAAACGCACTGTACGACATAACGATATACGATATATTGGCAATATATGCGTGCGGATGATGGGCTCGTTTTCCACGCGCCGTACTACAACCTACCCCTTGTGTATCGCACGAAAAAAAAAAAAAACGAAGTAAAAACAGGAAAAAAATTCACGTACCCCACACACACACGTATATTGGACTATCGAGAGCGAACACGGCGAGAGTACCGATGCATAAACGCACAGAGTTTGGGCTCTTAGTGATTAGCAAATATCGGGAATATACACGGTATATAAAAGGGAATCCATCCTTTTTTCACCCTCGACACGATCGGGAAGAGAGAATTAAACAAAACAAAACGTAAAACAACAACGAGTCGCTTTCGTACAGCGTTTTTAAACGAACCGAGTGCCTCGCACCCCTACGTACATGTCCAGACTTATTCGGATTTTTTTCCTATCGATACTTTAACTTTGGAGGTTTATTATTGTTATTATTGTTGAATGAAATTTGAGGAAACGATCGAGGGATGCAACGAGGGGTTGGCAATTTTGTGAGAAGTTTGGATTAAAAAAATGGCCGCGATTGTTCTGACGATCGTTTCTAAGGTTCGTTGTCCTTCGTCAGGACGAAATAAGAAAAAGGGACGAAAGTAAAAAAATTGTACATCGTTATTTAAAAATCACCCTCTTAACACCCCGCGCTCGCACATTTGTCGATAAAACATTCGGCATTGATGTCACTTCGATACGTTCATAAACGTGACGTTTATGAAACTCTCGGGAGTGTGAAACTCGCACGGGGTCAATAAATGTATAGAAATCGGGAGATGAATGATCGTTTGCGTTTATGACATCGCGATGTGCGATAGTATGAAAAGTCCAAGAACGACGACGAAGGACGCGATTACGGAAATTAATTGCCACCAATCCTCGGTATAATACTGTAAAACCATTGATGAGGTTTTCGTAGAATGACAAAATGGCAGGTATAGGAGAAAGAGTTTTAGGTGGGGGTAATCTTGTCTCTGTCTGCCATTTCTATAATCCCTTGAGTTTGGTCAGAGGTGGAAGAAAAGGATGAAATTTATAGAAGGGTGAATTGATGGGGGTCAGTTGAACTAATTAGAATGGCGCTTATCGTATCCCGTAGTTGATAATGTTAATCCCTACACTCGAAAGTGGAGGTTGAATTTACAACCCCTGGAGCCCTAGCTCTCTTTCGGGATGTGTTCGCGCTCGTTCATCACAATTGTGATAGATTATATGTAGTATCCACCTTCCTCTTACACACCCTCGCCGCATACTCATCAACTACCCCCCTCTCCCCCAACCCTCTACCCAGTCATCCCTCCTTCTATACCTGGAGAGCAGAGGGGTGGTTTTAGCCGTGAATTCACGAAGATAGAAACTAGGGGTGTTCAGGGACCAGGCGGGGGTAGATGGATGAACGAATCACAAGGCGTGTGTGCCCCGTTAAACTCTTGTCTCGTGATACCAACCCCTAGGCGACCAACGAGCTACCGCACACACCGGCAAAGAGCGACTACTCGCTCTCTTCCTCTCTTTCCCTTCTCCTCTTCTTTCACAGACATATTATATCGCTTCCCTCGAATAATCGCGATTGACACACACGTACTGTCGAGGGATGCTGCAAGGAAGGGGGTGCTCGCTATGTACCGGGAGCAGACACAACTAAACGAGGCAAAATCCGAACGTTGATGCTGGTCCACGACTAATCCATCCTGAATGGAGAGATTTTAATGTTTTTATGCGCCGGGGCACAATTGCTTGGATATATCCACTTGATGTTCCAACATCTAACCGTCTCTCTCTCTCTCTCTCTCTCTCTCTCTCTCTCTCTCTCTCTCTCTCTCTCTCTCTCTCTCTCTCTCTCGCTTTTTTACTCTCCATTGCTTTTTATTAAATCTACGAGGACCCGAAGCAAACACGAATTAAAACGGGGGATATTATTTAAGCGGGGGGGGGGGGAAGGCTTTCGAAGCGGAGGCACGGGCGAATGTACTTTTCTACCGATCGAGAAAAGCGAAATAAAGAATTGTTTTACTCGTTCGAACCAATTGGCGCGAGACGAGCGTCTGCGGTTTTCAATGTTCTTTTTTTTTCGCGACTGAATCTGCGTTAGAACACACTTTTATTTCGTAAATTTCACGAGGGATTTCATTTGCGAGTCGTTGAAAATTTACGAGAAGCGATAAAAGCATTTGCAACATGAAATACGATTTTTTTAGGGATGATTCTTCTGTTGGATCAATAGAAATGTTGTAATAAATTGATGATGCAGGTGCGACGATTAGAATCGTTTTTTTTTTAAATTTTGTTGAGGGTTGAAAATAATTGGAGCAAGAGGATGAAATATATTTGAGGAAAATTAATCGCTGTCCTTTTGACGAGTAACAAATTTTTTCGAACGTGTACATGAAACTAGGCAGTGCGAAAGGCGCAGAAGCGAAACGGATAATACGAAGAATTTCGACGTAATTTGCGGGAAAACTTATAATTATCAACGAAACAGATTTCTCGGTTGAAATTGAAAACCTTTGGGTAATCGAGAATTTCTAGAACGTACGATGTACATAAGTCACGTATTAGGGGTAGTACGTGTCAAGCGGGGGTGGAAAAAACAGTGGTTCGCTCGAGCGAAAAACTACCCCTATTAACCTCGACAACTTGTGGCTCCCCCGTCCATTCCCCCCAGGACTATGGTCGCTATTCGATCTAACAAAGTCAAGTAACTTATCGACCAACTGATCGAGTAGTTTCACGAAATTAGGGATTGCACATTTACGATTGTTTATTTTCCAACTTTTTTTTTCCTCAGGCTTGAACGACTAATTTTATCTTTGGACTTCCTGATTTTATTTTGTAGAAGACGCATTCGACAAACTTTCTAAACAAAGCTAATCTTTAGTTTATATATTTCTTATCAAACAAGAAAATTATACTTTCTCTTCTTATATGGATAACAATTTTAAAATTTCATAAATTTCATAAGAACTCACCATCGTCTTTCGCATGACCCAATATTTGATCGATGCTGTACGAGTTCATTTTCTGACTGCACGTCTTAGGCATCTTTTATTATTATTATTATTATTATTATTATTATTATTATTATTATTAAATCACCGTTATAATGACGACAATTATAATTAACGAACGAAACTCTTTATCGCACGTGGACTAAAATAACCATCCACTTTTGTCCATAAGTACACATATATATATACATATACATATATATATATATATATATATACGTACAGTTATACATATATGTATATAAATAATACGAAATATACACTCGTGTAAGTTTGACAATAAATAGGGTGAGTCTTAGGAGCACCCTTGTGCTCTCGTTACTTCTCCTCGTCGAAAGTTGTCGTTCGAATGCGTGAATTCGGCGGCGCAACACGAACTACCCTCCGCCAGACTCGGGACAGCCCTTAATATCGCGTATACTTCGCCCCACCTTCGTGGCACGTTCCCTCTCCTACCCCTTCTCGCCCCTCGAAACACCGCCATATTAGCCACTCGGCCAATCCAGACAAGGCGGCTTTACGCAAGCCTCCCCCACTTGTCGGTGCTTGAATGATGCCTGGGCGGGGAATATTTTACTGTTCCGCACAAATCTGCTTTTTTTTTATTCGGCTTCCCTCTTCTCCCTCCACCATCTCTCTCTCTCTCTCTCTCTCTCTCTCTCTCTCTCTCTCTCTCTCTCTCTCTCTCTCTCTCTCTCTCTCTCTCTCTCTCTCTCTCTCTGTCTTTCTCTGTCGCTCGTATAAACTTTTCAATCCTCCTATCGCCTCGATTCTCTCCTCCCTCCAGCATCCCTGCTCCGGATATCACTTACTCTTTCTCTCTCCACGACACGAGATGCGAAATTCTTTCCCTTATAATACGCACGTTACACCCTCGGGTGCAACATCTCCCCTCTCCCTTTCTCGCTCTCGACTTCTTTTGCAACGTGTCCTCGATGTAACTGTCCTAGCAATGTTTCGCGTCCGGCACTTGCTCCATCTCCCTGTCTCTCGCTCTTCTTCTTCGCTCATCCCCCAACTCTTCTTCTCGTTCTACCTTTTCAACCCCTTAAGCGGTCTCTATTACCGCATCGCGGTTTTAGGAACGAGGAACGGGGGCAATTGTCCCTTTTTTTTCTCATCGCATTCTCAGCATCTCGTCTCGTATGCGCCCCCTCGGCAAATAAAAATGTTGCACCTATGTGAGAAAAAAACAGAAATTAAATAAAAATTAATAATTTCATTTTTTTTTTGTTTACTTCAACCAAGAATTGGTTATTTTAATTAATTCGATACTTTGAACTAACCAGGATTTAAGCGTTATTGGATTAGACCCTCGTTTTATCCAGTAAAATTTCTGCACCCTCTGTCAACGGGGGTGGAAAATCTTCTCAGGTTTGGCGAAAAATCCTGAAAATCCAGATTTTTGAAATAATTGCGAAAAATAAGGTCGAATTACGATCCAGGAATGAAACCGAGTAATAACAACGAAGAACGAATCCAAGAAAATTAAGCGGGCAGAAAACAGGAAAGGAACTCTTACCGGTGATCGCCGAACCAAAATTCGCTTTACGATTATCCCTCTCGCGATTATTCTAAGACAACGCCTTGCGGGACTCGAAAATTAGATCTTCTCGTTACGAAGGCGTATTCCCAGGTTGCCGAGCCTAAGATGGAGCCCACGGCGGGTTTATAATCCGTTCACCGAGACACAGCGGGCGACACTACCGAAACGTGTAAAATCTTGAAATTTCAACAAAACAGTTTGTAATTAAATTTTTCTGTGAAACTTCCGTTTACACGAAATAAC
>JAPYZU010010831.1:0-10275 GCA_030523005.1 Tryphoninae sp. B BG-2022a | reverse complement strand
GGAATCGGAATAATAATATAAAAGATATAGATATATAAATATATGTATACGTAGTTTATAGCATATAGAGGTGACGACACAAACGACAGACGCGAGCTCAACGCGGTCCCCTCGACGTAACGCCGGTAAATCGATGATGTCGAGTGGAATTAATGAGTCACTCTAATGTTTGCGGTACATTGCTCAACGTGTCTTTACCGATATTCCCTCAAATCTTTATTATCGCTTTATCACCTCGAAAATTTTGTTTCTTTCCGCGCCAATTCATTCAAATTAATTCAATTTATCGCGATCGAAACAAAATTTAAATGAATTCATTCCGACGTATTTTAATCAGGTTGGAATAAATAAATTTGAATTATTTGTCTGAAATTCTGAAGTAATATTTTGATGATTTTCATGAATTGCGATGTGGACGAGTCGGACGTATCGAGAGAAAATTAAACGAGGGATACACAATTCTGGTATCGAAGGTTTAGCGAAAACAAAGGTACGGGGGTTTTATTGAAGAGTTCTTAACGAGATTTTCATTGTCCGACAAAGAGAATGTTGATGAGGTGGAGGATGAAAAGAGCGCAGGTTCACGAGCGCGTGTCACGATCGAAACGCTGCCAATAGCAATCATCTATTTATATTAATTATCGTCGATTAGCAATACCAATTAATCGCATTATCGTCGAACTCTGCTGCATTCTGTGGATTTGGACGCAGCATCCGGCATATTCAAGCTCACGGTTCAAATTCCCCCGCGTTACTCTCCCCGCGGCGACGACCAAACCCACCCCACCTTCCTCCTCACGCTAGCGCCTATCGTGAGTAATTTAATGTTATTGGTCAAATTACGTCACGCACCAATGCATATTTATGCAGCTAATTATAATTCATGACAAAACAAAGCTGAAAATGACGATCGTACGTTTAACGTTCCACGCTCCACTTGTACGATCTACCCTTAACCCGGTACGTATATGTGCAATCTAGAACCATCGATGAAATTAAATCCACTCCCGCATACATCCAGACTTTCGTATTTTATCCTACGCTGATATTTTTGACATTTCGATGCAATAATTTCTATTTTCTTTTCATTTTTTTTTTTAAATTGTTATTGTTTATCAAGCCCGATCTTCACGAGAGAATAATTCATCATAAAATTAATTATTCACTTTGTAACAATTGCGAATGAATCAATGCCGTATTAATATTATCGATATATATCAATCAAAATTTAAACTCTCCGCATAACTATAAATTATTATCGATATAATTTCCGGTAATGACTGATACAAGGGATTATCGCCCGATGGAACGTTGATAATGAGTCGATGAAAAGACGACCGTAGACTCGAGCTATAGCCATGAGGCGGAACAACCCCTAGCTTCCTTTTTTTCCGCTCTCGATCACCATTTATTTTTTCTATACCGATGTGCCGAGCCGATTGTTTTATTTTGCCCCGTACGCTTAGATCTCACACACATATATATATATGTATGTGTAGCGTGTATAAGGCTTTAATCGCGCGAATATAACATTGGCGCGCGCGCATACACACGTAAGTACGCACGTAAAGTCACAGTGCCACTCACTTTCGCGCTGAGCTAAATCTGTGTGTGATACCCGGATAGCGAGAGAGAGAGTGAAAAGAATTTAATACGTTATGAACATAACGGCGAGAGACTGGAAAAAGTCATGGAGCAAGGAAGAGAGCAAACGCGAAAAGGAAAAAATAAACATTCAGCGGGGGGTAGAAAATACGTAGAGGCCTCGTAGACTTAACGCACAATTAATTTTCTCGATAATTCCCAATCGTAGTGACGTGACGGGGGAGAGAGGAGGGAAGGGGGGGGGGTGAGCTCTTGAGAATGTGAAAGGCGAAAAAAGAGAAAATTAAAGGAAGGCTCGGAGACCACTGATTTTTTTCTCCCCCTCTCTCTCTCTCTCTCTCTTGACTTTTGCGTTCTTATTTTCTCTCCTTCGCGTCTTCGTCGCTAATAATTATGTGAACCTTAATTAATTGACTAATTACTAGTCGGGGATTACGTCGAGACACGAGAGCGGTCGACTTATACAGACGTCAGTGCCCGATCGCGATATATACACTCGACAGTCGACTGGTGGGGATCTCGGGGGTTGTCGAGGGTAGTTTCGAGCGAGAATTCTCAGCGCCAATCCAAAAATCCACCGACCGTACGATCGCAAAGTGGGGAAATCATTATTTTTGTACTAATCACTCGCGGCGTTTACGATGGGGGGATGGTGGTGGTGGTCGCGAGGGTGTGATAGGGAGGGTGGCCGGTCACGACTCGAGTATCTTGAGAGCGTTTCGACGAGTCTCAAATTTCCTTTTTTCCCCCATTTTCACCCCCCTCCCTCCCACTTTTATCGTACCTACTCGTTAAATCGATGCGTTTGCCCAACGATTCAAATTATCAATGCGCGTAAACATTGTTCGTCCAACCTCGCCGGATAGTTTCCTAAATTAAAAAAAAAAAGACGAGATCCGCAGTAAGGGATGAGACGACACCGCGGTGATGAAAATGTGAGAAGAGAGAGAACGTAAGTATAAATAAACAAAAGTTGGACATATACGACGTGACGAGAGTGATAAAAAATATATGATGCCTAAAAAAAAACGGTGAGATGGAGAAATAGATAGGAGAAAGTGAGACGAATGTTGTATGAAAAATCCGTCTAGGGTGGAGAAAGGAAGAAGAGAGGATTTTTCATAGATATATATACGTATCGTTTGAAATAATACCTCGGGTCCCTCTTTATTTTTTATTTCGCGCTTTACGCGCCGCGCACGGCCAATGAAAGAGGCACTTGGAAGCTTTTGTCGCGAGTAGCACGACCGTGAGAGAGGGGTGTACGAGGAGTACGCGCGCGAGATAGAGAAAGAGAGAGTGAGAGGGCGGGGTAGGGGGGGGGGGGTGCACGGAAGCGCCGAGCTCGTCGTGAAATCTTTTTCCCGTTTTTTGTCTCCGTCTCACTCGTCGACTCTTCGCGAACCTTTTTTTGCCTCGTCCCTACACACCGTGCGCTCCGCAGAGCGAGACACGTCGGTTTCGTGGCACTTGTTCTCTCTCGTGTCGAATTGGCCTCCGTTGCGAGCAACGGGGATGGAAAATCAAGCGACGAATGACAAAAACGACATGGAACGTTAAAAATAAAGGAAAAAAAAAAAAAAACCAAAGAAGACTACGGTCGGTGAGTAAATTCACACTTTCAGGTGTCGACAATCGAGCTCATCTACATTTTTCACGAGTGTGTCGACACGTTGTAAATTAAATGGTCTACAAGAATCGAAACAAATGAAAAGATCGAAAATTTCAGGCCAATGGGAAAAAAAATTCAAGGTGAATAAAACAATGTCGTAGAGGGGGTAATTCGTTCCTTTTTCCCGCTCTTTTTTTTTGCATCACCCGATGAGCCTTTGCCGGTTGCTCGCTCATCGGTAAGCCTGTAATTTAAAAGTGGCCTCGGGCTTTCCACAAAACATTGACACGTTCTCCCTCTTCGCGTTCCTCTTGCTCTCGCTCCCCTATCCCCCTCCCCTCCTCGACACGGCCTACTCAACCTTCTATCTACCAGCAAACTCTATACTGCACAATTACCGATCGACTAATTGCTATAATCAACGAACGGCGCGAATCGGTTCCACAGCCGATTTTTCACGTATACGCGCACACACACACATATTCGTAATGTAAGTATATATAGCTCGCACATGAGCATATATTTGTAGATATTACATAGATATGTGCTTTATATTTATATACATATATTGCCGCACCGCTGACTTCCCCAAGTTGTTTGCCCCCTCCCCCTCGGCCCTCCCGCCGCCACCCCACCTCTCTCCCATCCATCTTCACGAGCATATACGCTATATATTATAGTACGCTCGTTCCACGCATTTATCCTCCCCCTTTCCTTCGACTTAACTCTTTCTTCATTCTTCGCATTTCTTTTTCTTTTCTACCTTTCGACTCGCATTTTGTACCGATTTATAACGCTGCGGCAATGCTTTTCATCGGATATTCGTATTTTTTTTTTTTGCCTTTTTTTTCAAACTATTTACGCATTCAATTATTCACGACACGTTTTCAATTAATTGAATTTATTTACGCGAACGATATAAGGGCAGAATATTTTATCGGTCGATCGTATTAATCGAAGCTCGAGATTAATCGAGAGTGGTGTACGTATCGATAAAATTGATCCTTTCGCAATCCCATCGGTTTTTTTTTGCGACGTAAATAAAAACAAACAAAAAAATTAATAAATATGCATTTTCGTCGTCCGAAAAGTCGATTTTTTCACGATACCGTGTCGACGCTCCTACACTTTTTTTTTGTTTTCGTTTGTTCGTTCTCGCTTTTTCGCCATCCGTTTATTTGCGACTTTGGTCGAACGATTTCGGCGCGAAATCTACGATCGTAACGGTGCAACGAATCGTATGTGCAACGAGAAAATCGGGAGGGTAGTGTGATCACCGGATAGTAGAGAGAGAGAGAGAGAGGGGGGGGGGGGAGGGGGGGAGAGAGGGAGAGAGAGAGAGAGAGAGAGAGAGAGAGAGAGAGAGAGAGAGAGAGAGAGAGAGAGAGCGAGAGAGAGAGAACTGTTCGGGAGCGACGCTGGTCCGCGAACGGTTGCCAGATAGGACATTCGAACTCGCGTGTATAGTCGCTATACGCTATATATAATGGCAAAAAAAAACGATACGAATCTCATTTTTTTTCTTCGTCCTCCCCGTACCGGGCATATGTGTGTGTCCCAAATTCACGCAACCAACCAAAAATCACACGTACATATTGGCGGGAAAAAAATTTATTTGGAAATGTACAGATTCGGACTCAACGAGGGATCGAATTCGATCTATCCGCGCGTAGAATGGAGCCCGTATAGTTATTGGCCAACCAAGCAAAACAAAATGTACATATATATGTATAATATGTGTATATATATTTGAAGGGATAGGGCACGCGCACAGTGCGATTGCCAGTTATATCTCCGATATTTATGGCCAATATTTCCGATTCAGCTGGCACTATCGCGGACTTCCCCTACACCCTCCCATCTTGTCCCTTTTGCCCAGTTCAACATGTACGCAATAAAAAAGTGGATAAAATTATATCCACATCTCGCCACGTGGGCGCGCGACCTCGAGCTTTTCGAGCCGCTGAAACTCGTCAAAAGTTATGAGAGGGGGTGGTAGTGGAGATTGTGGAAGGGGTAGTTCGAAAGGGAGGTTTTGTTCGTACGATTACCGTCAGGCAACCGGAATCCATACGATGGATCTGTCGATGGGCAAGGGAGAGGGAGATCTTCGATTTTCCGAACCGAGGGGGCGAGAGGGTGAAAAACCGGTATAGCAATTTTGTAAACGATGTGCGTGCGTGTACAATTGTTCGTACGACTCTTTATAGTTATACGGATGAAATATTCATACATATCGATCCATTGGTGGGTCGATCGATCGTATCGATTATCGACTAGGATTTTTTTAGTTCAGGCCGGTAGGCAAAATTGTTTTCTTTTTTACTACCCGATTTCATTAAAAACTTTTCACATACCGACCTGCCGCGACGATATGTTGTCGAATATTCGAAAATACCACGCGAAAAGCTCAAAATATAAAATTGATGTATAGTTTTATCTTTTTTTTTTGTTATTTTTGTTTTTTCTTTTATGATTGTTTGAGATATCGAATTCCGATTCGTATCGTGTAACAGGCACGACATTTTATACCGCATTACGTCGAAACACGGGTCGTTTCGTACGTTCTGGAAAACGAAACGCAGAAACGCCAGCAATGTATTACGAAAGTTTCAGACTCTCCGCGTGCCACACTCGGCGCACTATATTATCCAAAACTTTTCCACTCTCAGAAAAATTCTTAAATTATGGATTTCGGTAGCAAAACGAAAGAATACATCCATCTACCGTATATCTATATAAGCGCGATAGCCAACGCTTGACTATCTCGCGTTGAATTCGATACACAACACGACCGATGTCGAATCTATTCCCCTTTACTCGCGTTTCAATTTTCTTTTTTCCAAATATCAATAAAACATAAGATTTTACGAGCAAGTATGCTTGACCGCGGTATATATATTTATTATAAAAAAAAAAGCATCCCCTCTGCGAGGGTTGACGAGTGGAGGCGAAATGGCAAACCGAAACGATCGGGGCGTGTGGAACTGGATGCGCATATACCGCGCGACCATTAACATAAAACAGAATGAGGTAAACGCAAATATTGTGATTAATAATAATAATAATAACAGTAGCAATAATAATAATAATAATAATAATAATAATAATAATAATAATGATAATGATAATAATAATAATAATAATGAGGCGCGTAGCGAAGCAGTAAATGGGAGCGGCCTTTGAGAGCCCCGTTTGGAAAAACGGCCTCGGCGTCAGATATAATTTTTTGTTTTTCCCTCGTTTATTTTTCTTTTCAGAGTAAATACTCACCGACGACTGTTTGTACCCCGAGTTCATACTCCTACAGCTTGCCCCTTACCCCCTCCGTGAACTTACTTTTTCTTTCTTGCCCCACGACAGTGCGAGAGGGAGGAGGGGGTGAGTTCGCATGACGACTTTCCTCCACGCGCATTTACGTAACCCGTTCGGGCAGAACTAACTCTAATAATCGTTGAAACTAATGCCCCTCTCTCGGTCCTATATACATATATATATATACCAGGCTGCACCGGTATACGGTAGAGACGGACAGACTCGTGCAGTAAAGGGGTAGCAATCGTATACATTTATATATATATATATATATATATATATATATATATATATATGTATAATATAATATTTGTACGGACTTTTTGTTCGCCGAAGGAAGGTATCATTGGCATCGCTAATGTCTTCAACCCTTCCACCCTCTTTTCGTATATACATAGCTGATTACAATGTGGGGTGGTAGGGGGGTAAGTTTCTAATTTTCCTTCGGGGAATATACGTTGAAAAGTATGCAGATGGAAAAGATAGGATATTATTCAATGGAGTTCCCACGAGTTTTCACGATCATGGGAGAAATTTCAAAATCACCGATGGGGTTGTACGATAATGAAGGTTGATAGAGGACTATTTTTAAACAAAGGAAAGAAAGAAAAAGAACATTAATTTTTTTAATTTTTCCAACAATGGCCAGTGTAAAAAACAATTTTTTATTTTTATTCATCCCTCGTGCTCGTCTTACGCCTTTGCGAATTTTCGCCGTTACAAAAAACAAAAAAAAAAGAATTTCGGACCCCAGGATGCTCGCTGGCAGATATCCTAATAAAAATAGACCTTCGGTGGGAGCGGAGGTTGAAGAAAAAGAGTTCAAGCTGGAGAAAGAGAGGAAGGGAGAGAAAACGGGGGTGGGAAGAGTCTGGCGAGTCCACGAGACCGACTAGCGTACAGACGCTGACGTAAACCGTAACGATAACGATTATGGAAGCAGTTATAGCTCTCTCCCGTCCCTCAACCCCTCGCGCTTTCTCTCTCGATCCTGCAACCCCCTCGCACCGCGAGATCCCCGAGACCGCGGGTTCTTTCTCAACGATTACGCGCCTGAAAATTATTACTAGCAATAACGCTCCACCTTTATTATTATTATCATTATTATCATTGTTATTATTATTTCTATCATCGTAATACGTTCGAGGTAGACGACGTGGGAGGAATACACCCTGGCGGCCCTGGCACTCCGTGAGAGAGGGTCGTCAAACCAATTCTAACCCATTGCCACAAATTATTTTTTATTTTCTTCCTCGACAAAAAAAAACAAAAAAAAAGAACAAAAAGCAAACGAAGAAAGAAACCCCTCGAAGGATCGCCTATCGGAAAATATCGTCGTAATTTGTTTAAAAAACTCGGGATTTTGCAGTAAGAAAGAATATATAGAATAATTTTGATTGAAATAATAATTATAAGGCGAACGAGAAAATGAAACGAAAGAAGGAAAAAAAAATGTTTAAACGAGAACGGGCGAGGAGTAAGATGATATTAAGGGGGGTTGCGAGAACAGCCAAATCGTTAGCGCACTTTCTAATAGGAATTTATTGGAAAAAAGTCCGCACCCTCGCGATTCCAGCTCGATATATATTATAAAGAGCACGAAAGCTTGTACGCCCGGTAGAAACAACGGTAGAAACAGGGAGTGCTCCTATTATATTTATATATCTATATATCTACATGGTCCAACCAAGCATTGGGTTTCTCTCCATTCGGCTGGTAATTACGAGATTAGCGGTAATAACTCGAGTCCATTCGACGTCGGCGGCCTCGGATAGAGATGAAGGTCCGTGAGAGAGGAGAGGAGAATAAGAGGAACGGAGCGAGATAGAGGGAGAGGGCCGATCGAGTGAAATGGGCGTGAACGCCATATAAAACAATATATAATATTTCGTGGCACGGGTAATTAGGAATAATTGCTTGATTGGCCGTGGCAAAAATCGGTATAATTCACGGACTGAACGTCTGACAAATTATTACCAGCGGACCTTCAACGATATTTGTACCAACATATACGCAACCTAATACGTACGAGATACATGCATACCGTATTATTACGAAACATTAATTACGTCTATTTTTCTCTGTTATTCCATGTTTTGTTTTTTTTTCTTTGTTTCTCCTTTTTTCAACATTTGTTTTCAAACTATGATTGATTTAATGCCCGACAACTTTATCATTACAAATCGATTCCCCGAACGTCTATACGTCAAATATCGAGCCATTTATATTTTCCACGTTGTTTTTGTGTTACCGCCGATGTACGTAGGAAGCTCAGGGGATCTCAATCTATCTCGATTAATCTTGCAATTTTTGGTTGCTCGGTTTACCGAAGTGTAATTCGATCAAAATTTTATCGTACACGTTGTTTTTTTTCATTCGGCCTATGTAAAGAGAAAGTAAAGAACGGTTCATATAGCGTGATTCGAACAATTGTTCTCACTTACGAATGTACGGGAGGGTATACATAGGTGAACGAGTGTGTTAACCACGTGACATCGCGACGCGTACGTTTGCAATATATAATTGATCGGTGTATAACGTATTAAGCCCACCCGTATTCTCTCTCTCTCTCTCTCTCTCGCTCTCCCTTGTCCAGCGTGTTGGCGACCGCGCATGCTTTCCCATACCTTTTTCCAACCCCTAACTCGCCAAGGCTTGCTAGACCCCTACCTACCTATCTATCTACCTACCTACCTACGTACCTACCTACCTAACCCCCTTTCCATTATTCCTCATTCGCGACCCATTGGAACTCTCTGCGCGCTATATAGTTTTGGATAATCGACCGGCTGTTTCCCGGTTTGCACTCGGGTTTATATCACTCAGCCACCGAGAGGTTCGGGGGAGGAAGAGAGAGAGAGAGAGAGAGAGAGAGAGAGAGAGAGAGAGAGAGTCAGAGAGCTTCGCGTTTTCCGTCGATTCGATTCATACTCTCCTGCCCCTCAATAACCGGCGTTTCCGGCGATTCATTCGCCGGAATTCAACCCTCTACCCCCCTCAACAAACCCTCCTCCGTTCACTCAAACCGCCACTCTCTCTCTCTCGTCCGGACACTCGTGTTTAGATATCGTTAAACCGCGTTTTCAACACCGCCATTATGTAAAGCACGTGGCAACGGCTGATAAGTCAAACAATGAAACCAGAGCCAAGCGCCACGAATCCCTCCCTCTCTGCACCGTTCGCTGAAATCGCTAGCGAGCGAGCGGGCTAGAGCGAGTGAGAGAGTGAGAGAGAAAGCTTGTTTCGTCGACTCGATTTCAGTGCACAGCTTATTTATCCCTCTGCTGTTCACACTCTGTCCCCCTCTCTCCATTTAATATATACGTGTATATGCATTCGTCTATATATATGCCGCTTTTACGGTATCTCCGTTGCAGCGCGCAGCTTGAGAGTGCATTCCCCGTTTTCGGGGATGATATATACATATGTATAGGTAACCTCTCAACCCTCTGGAGTCCCATGCTACGGTTACGGGATTTTAATGTCACGTGGGACCAAAGGAGGAACGGAATAAAAATGTATATATACGCGATTCTACGAGAACGTTTCTACTGAAAAGAAAATGTAATATTGCTTGAGAACATAATAATGATGGAACACAAATGTCTCGTATACTACGAGTAAGTCGAAATCTCCAAGTGTCCGTCTGTACGTCCTTTTTTGCTGTACCTCGTGTTGGCTGAGCACAGGATATAATACGTTGTGTCTACATCAAGACTGTGTTCGTCGACGACTGTCTATAT